>CM034531.1:59152011-59225406 GCA_020002185.1 Paraescarpia echinospica
TGTTCCCAAACGCCTCCAGGCCAAAGCCAGACGACTGATGGAACGTCTGAAACGAGACGTCGCGTGGAATGCGCGCGGAGAGCTCATGAACAAAGGCGTAGCGGTACCCGGAAGTAACGTGGTGGACCTCGTGAACGATTTGTTGCGTCATCGCAAGACCATCGGTTCTCCAACGGGGTGGGAGGTGTTTGCGCATCAACTCGGTGACATGAATCTACCCATGGGGTTGGTGGGTAACGAGGCCAGGAGACTGGCTATTCGACAGGATCAAAGGAAGCGTACCATAGAAGCGGCGGCCACACGATCGCTCAGTAGAGCGCGTCGAACGCTGCAGTGGACACCCCTCTCGCGGAGACGATCTCGAATGAGCCCGTCCACTCTACCTACCCCACCGGCGTCGACTAGTAAGACATGGGAACGTCTCGAATAAAAGAGACGCATCATCTCGATTCACCGACATAATGTGTGATCTACGGGACAGTCTAACACGTCTGTTTACCGGTGTTGCTTACAGCGGACTCCCCATCGTGTGCGGGATTACCATCGATTATATCATACGTACGTCATCATGGGGCGCCGTCGTAAACAGCTGGAGGACGTCTACTTCAACCCCACCAAGGTGGGTAGCTACGGAGGAATCGCGTCTTTGCGACGAACCGCCATACCACGCGTGCCGAGAAAAATCGTCGAACAATGGCTATCGGAACAGAACGCCTATACACTACATAAACCGGTCAGAGTTCGTTTCACGCGTCGGCGCACGATCGTCGGAGGACGGAATCAACAGTGGCAGGCCGATCTCTTTGACGTGTCCAGTCTGAAAAAAAGAAAACGACGGTACAACGTTCCTGCTCACGGTGATCGACGTCTTCTCGAAAGTCGCCCGATGCGTTCCACTGAAGAACAAGTCGGCGACGTCTGTATCGAAGGCACTGAACGGTCTCTTCACCGACACTCAACCACTGTCGTTGCAGACCGATAGAGGTCTGGAATTCTATAACCGTAGCGTTCGGGGTGTATTGGACAGATACGGTATCCACCACTTCTCCACCTTCAACGCAGAGATCAAGGCGAGCATCGTGGAACGCTTCAATCGCACACTAATGTCACGTATGTGGCGATACCTGACACACAAAGAATCGTGGCGGTACATCGATATCCTTCCGGATCTGGTGCGCACGTACAACGGCACACCTCACCGCAGTATCGGGATGTCTCCGTCACAGGTGGATGCGACTAATCAGGAAGAGGTGTGGCAGCGTCTGTACGGTGGCCATCATGGTAAGGGTGTACCCAAGTACCACGTGGGGGATCGCATACGTATCAGCAAGGCTAAGAGACGGTTCGATAAAGGTTACACGATAAATTGGACAGAGGAACTATTCACGATACGCGAAGTCCATCCGTCCGATCCACCCGTCTATCGTCTAACGGACGATCTCGGCGAGATACTGGACGGTACCTTCTACGAACCGGAGATGCAGAAGGTGACGGTTCCGGTCGATAAACTGTACCGTGTGGAATCGATAGTACAGCGTCGCAAGGTAGGCAGGCGACGGGAGGTGTTGGTGAAATGGGTCGGATATCCTTCGAAATTCAACAGCTGGATCGATGCCAAGGGTCTCGTCGGACTATAAAGACTAATTGTGCGTCTGTTACGATGTCAGTCGTCCACGTATGACAGACGAGACAACATCACGCATCACCGTTAGTAACGAAGAAGAAGAAGAAGAAGAAGACGACGTCGACACTCTACCGCCACCCCCACTACAGAAAGAGAGGACTCCGTGGCACATATTCGGTACAGCGTGTCCCAAAGAGGAGATCGTCTTTCTGTGTCAGATCGTCGTCTTGTACCCGGTCATCTTGGTCAGCATCTACAACCTGACGTTTGGTCACCACGATCCGACTCTGTGGACGGCCCTGTTGAGCAGTTCGTTGGGTTACCTGCTGCCCAGTCCGACGTTGAAACAACAACAACATGGAACCGAGTGATTTCTATCTCACGTTGCCCAGCAATGCTTCCATGCACACGCACCCCACCAACACGCTGACCCACTACATCACGACGCTACCGAAACGTATCCTACTACGGGGACAATGGGAATGCGGTCTGGTGGAGGTACAGTATCCACACAGTTGGTACAACATCGTAGACGATGACGCGGGGTTCGCTGTGACACTACCGATAGACGAAGAGCACCCACGGTCCCTGCACACGAAGACTGTCCGAATCGGAACCGGATACTATAAAGATCCGTGGTCACTGATCCTCTCCATTAACGCCTCTCTACGTCGTGTGGTGGGAGAGGGACGAGTGAAACTGAGCTACAACATCATTACGCATAAGGTATCGGTGCACATGGCACCGAATACCGTCTTCCGTGCTGCTATACTGACTGCCGTTCTCGGCTTTCGTACCACTACGCTGGACTATCTCCCGAAGGATCCCGATGCACCCGAGTTCAAGGTATTGATCACGGAAGCCAACACCGTGATCACCATGGAACGAGGACTCGACTCACTCTACATCTACACGGATGTCGTGGAACCACGAGTTGTTGGTGACAGTCTCGTGCCGCTGCTGCGCATCATCCCGGTGAGCGGTCGCCATGGCGACATCGTATCGAAGACCTTCGATAAGATTCACTACGTACCCGTGCTCTACAAAGAATTTGGCACGATCGAGATAGATATAAGAGACGACACCGGAAATCGCGTGCCATTCGAGGTTGGTAAGGTGACGGTGACACTTCATTTCCAACGGCAACGGACGACACTGTTCTAGAGAGAGAGAGAAAGATGAATTACACCGACTACTACGATCGTCAAGCGGGAGGTGCGATTCCTTATTTCGTGGGTGCCCGACACCAACGGGGACACGGTCTGGGAAGTCTATTCGGAAGTCTACTGCGTAGCGTCATGCCACTCGTCAAGAGAGGAGCCGTGGCGTTGGGAAAGAGAGCTCTGTCGACCGGCGCACACATAGCCGACGACGTCCTGTCGGGACAGAACATCAGAACGACCGCCAAACGTCGCGTCACCACTGCCGGTAGAGATATGATGAGTGATCTCTTGACCCCTGGCGTGCGACCCCGTAAGCGTATAAGACGCACACACCCTGCGAAACGAGTCAGTACACCAGCGAGACGTCGGAGGAAACAGCAGAAACCGAAGGTACGTCGTGAACCCGATATATTCGACGATGGCGTTCGTTCATAAACTATCGTGTGAGGGACTCAAGAGCGAACTCGATCTCTTCACCGTACCTCTGACTCAGACCGCCATCATCGACAGTCACACGGTCCATCACCAGCCGGTGTCCTCTCTCGACTCAGGTGGACCGATCGAATTCGTCGTACCCGGTTCGGGAGACGATTACTTGGATCTCGCCGACACGAAACTACACGTTCGGGCGAAGGTGACGCGTGCCGACGGAAGTGACCTCGACCCCGCCGACCCCGTCGCTCCCGTGAATAACTGGCTCCATTCGCTGTTCGGTCAGGTCGATTTCTACCTGAACGGAACGCTCGTGACTCCCTCGACCAACACGTATCCGTACCGGGCCTACATAGAGACGCTGCTCAGTTACGGTGACGATGCCAAGGAGACGCAACTGACGAGTCAGATGTGGTACAAGGACACGGCCGGTCGTATGGATGCCGTCGTCATTGATGGTGCCGATCCGACAGCCAACGCGGGGTTCGTTGCCAGACGTCACATGATCGCCCAGAGTCGTGTGGTCGACATGATAGGTCGTGTCCACGTCGACCTCTTGCTTCAGGATAAACTCCTCATCAACGGTGTCGAGCTCAAGATGCGTTTCGTACGCAGCAAGGATGCGTTCGCTCTCATTGCTGGTGGAGCCAACCCCGCCTACAAGATACAGATCGTCAACGCTACACTGTTCGTCAAGAAAGTCACCCTGAATCCGAGTGTGCAGATGGCACACATCAAAGCCCTCGAAAAGGCCACCGCCAAGTATCCGCTGCGACCTGTCGAATGCAAGGTCTACTCTATTCCCACAGGTACCCATTCGTACACGCGCGAGAACCTCTTTCTTGGTACTATTCCGAAACGTCTCGTGATATGCTGCATCGATAACGACGCCTACAACGGATGCTACGACAAAAATCCCTTTCACGCTAAAAACAACCACATCAACTTCTTCGCCGTGTACGTCGACGGACGACAGATACCCGCCAAACCTTTCCAGCCCGACTTCGACAACAACCTCTTTGTCAGATGCTACCATAACCTGTTCACCTCGACGGGTAAGGCGTGGCAGGACGAAGGGAACGGCTTGACTCGCTACGACTTCCGACACGGCTACACCTTCTTCAGTGTGGACCTCACCCCCGATGCGTGCGACGACTGCTGCTTCCATCTGGTACAAAAGGGCAACTTGCGCGTCGAGATTCATTTCCGCAACGCGCTGACAACCACTGTGAACGTCATCGCCTACGCCGAGTTCGAGAAGGTGCTGGAGATCGACAGGAACCGTAACGTCATCTACGACAACTGATGGAAACCATGCAGCTCGTCCGTCTACTCACCAGCGATACGCACGCCCGTGTCGTCATGCGTGGGATCGTACCCAAAGACGTACTCAACGAACTCCAGATAGACGCTTACCCCGTCGCCTTCGTGTGCAACACGCATGACACGGGTAAACCCGGAGAACATTGGATAGCTATCTACGTAGATGCCAACGGTTGCGGTGAATACTTCTGCTCTTACGGCTTGCCGCCACGACACGTCGAGTTTCGACGTTTCTTGAATAAACATTGTGTAACGTGGACTCATAATTCTAAGAGACTGCAGAGTCCCGTGTCTAACGTTTGTGGACGATACTGTGTTGCTTATCTCCTGTTTCGATGTCGTGGACTTGTCATGAAGGATTTCGTAAAAGGTTTCGGCACTGATCTGGTAGCAAACGATTGCCGCGTATTCGATTGGCTTAAACAACTGCAATAACCGTGTTTCATTAACGAACAGATATCATCATCATCGTCATTAACGATTCGAGCCTATGGCGCGGTGGTCACACACCCGTAAGCTCACGACCTCTGACGCGGTGTTCACTCACCCGTAAGTCGTACCATCATCGTCATCCCACGAGCCGCTGGCGTGGTCGTATTGACCCCTAAGCTCACGACCTCTGTCGTGGTGTTCACTCACCCACAAGTACTTCGCTTAATAAAACACGGTTTCATATTATATGCTTGTATCATTCGTCAATAAAATACGTGTGCACTCGTATACTCTTGTGTTTCGTTAGTTCTTTCATACACGCACATTCATACACACCCCTCACATACACGTGCATTCATACACAACTAATACCTCTCTACACTCCTCGTTATCATTAACAACCTAATCAACTTTCAAACTGTGAGTTTTAATAGTTATTCCCTTAGTACTAATTCTTCATACATACATACATCACATGTTTTAAAGTCCGAGTCGCTAGATGGCACTACGGGTACTTAGGTACACTTCTTTCCGCTAGGTGGCGCAGGTCACGTGACTACTCACGCAGGTCACGTGACTACTCATGCTCAGGGGGGAGGCTTTCGAAACCTCCCTAATATCGCTTAAACTCCTCAGGATGCCCCTCCAAAATCGCCTACATACTACTGACGGTGAGTGTAGCTGTACGTTTTGTTGTGCTTTTGGAGGGTGTTGTTGGATGCTTTTTGGATATTTTGGACAATCTCAGAAGGTGCAACTGGAAGTTTTGGGAAAGCCTCTGGGAGAGTGCAATTGGAGATTTTTGGACAACCTCAAGTAGGGGTGCAATTGACGGTTTTTGGTGAGACTCAGCCCCCCCAAATATTCACAATCATTGAACAGATATATATCGTATTTTTCTGCAATTTTTTTACGGGCTAAGGGACAGAACAGACAACAGCTCCAAATAACTGTTGCTGCTTCTTGAACAATAATATTAAACTTTGTTAACAGAGTCAGAAGATTATTTGGGTGGGTCCATAATTTGTCAACATCCAATGAACTGATATGTCGTTTTATTAAAATTTTACATGGAATACGGGACAGCTCGGATAAAAGCTCCAAAAAATTGTTGCTACTTCCGTGAATAATATTTTAATTAAATTTTTTATCGGAGTTAAAATACAATTTGGGTAGGTCCATAATTTGTTACCCCCATTGAATTTATCTATATCGTTGTATTACAATTTTACATAGCGAATGGGGCAGACCGGATAAACCACCACATTTTGTGCTGTTTCCTTGAACAAAAAGACGGCATATACGGAAAAAAGAGGCGAACGACAACGGAGAGGAGCTGATGCTCACCTAAACCTTCCTGCACTTCCCTTGAGGTTAAACAAAAAACCCCAAACAACACCCCATCGAGGCGCTAACACACTCCAACTGTTGAAGTACTGGTTGGGCTAATAATATTCACAATTGCTCTATGGACTAGGGTAAGTACTGCAAAATTATCACAATTGCTCTATGGACTAGCGTAAGTACTGGAAAAGTATCAAAATTGCTTTATGGACTAGCATAAGTACTGCAAAAGTATCACAATTGCTCTATGGACTAGCGTAAATACTGCAAAAGTATCACAATTGCTCTAGGGACTAGCGTAAGTACTGCAAAAGTATCACAATTGTTCTATGGACTAGCGTAAATACTGCAAAAGTATCACAATTGCTCTAGAGACAAGCGTAAATACTGCAAAAGTATCACAATTGCTCTATGGACTAGCATAAGTACTGCAAAAGTATCGCAATTGCTCTATGGACTAGCGTAAGTACTGCAAAAGTAGCACAATTGCTCTATGGACTAGCGTAAGTACTGCAGAAGTATCACAATTGCTCTATGGACTAGCGTAAGTACTGCAAAAGTATCACAATTGCTCTATGGACTAGCGTAAGTATTGCAGAAGTATCACAATTGCTCTAGGAACTAGCGTAAGTACTGCAAAAGTATCACAATTACTCTAGGGACTAGCGTAAGTACTGCAAAAGTATCACAATTGCTCTATGGACTAGCGTAAGTACTGCAAAAGTATCACAATTGCTCTATGGACTAGAGTAAGTACTGCAAAAGTATCACAGTTGCTCCAGGGACTAGCGTAAGTACTGCAAAAGTATCACAATTGCTCTATGGACTAGCGTAAGTACTGTAAAAGTATCACAATTGCTCTAGGGACTAGTGTAAGTACTGCAAAAGTATCACCTTTGCTCTAGGGACTAGCGTAAGTACTGCAAAAGTATCACCATTGCTCTATGGACTAGCGAACACCACAGGCAATCCAAAACAGTTGATTTCCAAAATTAGGAATTCCCAAATGATGAAGCTATTGTGGACGATTGTTGATTGGTAAATAAGTAACATTACAAAATGAAATTTAATAAACATATCTACGAACAGGTTTGTGAGGTACAAGTAATCATGCTGATCTGCTTGCCAACTATCATTACCATCGATAGTGCACTATCGCCACGTCGATACTAGTGATGCATCGATATTACATTATTATATAAATGGGTTTTATGAAAAAGATTATTTATAGATAGCGTGGAGAAAATGAACAATTCAAAACACGTCCCAAAAACGGTTTTTTGAACGCTTGCTAGTACCATTACGATTCGTCCGATCACAACAATCTTGATACCGTTTGAAAGTTTACGCTTTCTGCTATTCAAACGTATAAATGGTTTCATATAATAATTCAAAAAATGAACTATAAACGGACCTACAACCCTGCCGTTTCCAGTGTCTTAGACACTGCGAACGATATTGGTTCGTCGATACAGTTTACCAATCGACCGATTGAGGCACCACCAAGGAGCCTCTATTTGGACAGGAGGCGTCACTGAGCGAGAAAATGGCAGTCTACACTGAAAGTTTTTGTCCGCCATTCGGGAGGCAAGCGCATGCGCCTGAGGGATCGGCAACGTGCGATGTTAGCGTATTTATTAAGTCACCTCATTTCATCAGAATAATCACCAAGCTGTTATGCGTCATATAAAATTACAAGTATTAAAGTAATCGTTGAAGTTTCTTTAGCTATCGCAATTCAAAATAATGAAATTTGCAAACAAATCACGTAGAAACGTTGCAATTATTTATTGAGCCAACTGAACTTCGTCGGGTTTCATCAGAATAATCATCAGGCTGTACCACTTTTTATATAATTAAAATATTGAGTTTTAGGTTATCGTTGAAAATGTTGAGCAATTATAATGCAAAGAACTGCATTTTCTGCACGCGTATGGTCTGGCTTGGCGCAACTCCAGAATGGCGGACGAACTGCTTGCGTACTTTCCTCGAACAATGTAGATAGCTCGCGCTGCACCGTCTTGTATTGATATACGGTCTTTGGGCACCACTATCGGATTTTTTTCTATAAGCTCCAACCACTTTTAAACGGCGGCAAAACTTACATACTCGAAGTAGGCGTGACGTTACAATCACGCATATCAACCAACCAACGCAACGAATTTTTACCCTTTGTCTCCGTTGGTTGGCGTAAGCTATTGTGACGTCACGCCGTAGTAGAGATATATCGATTTCGCTGCCATCAAAGCACTTCAGTTTCGCCGACGATTAAAAGTGGGTGGAGCTTATAACATGAAATCAAGAAATGGGGACATGCGCATATCAGAGTACCCGCCGCCAACATCGTTTGGAACCGTACAGAACATCGAAAACGGCACGATTGTAGCCTGTAGGTCCGTTTACAGGTGTTTAATGAACGACTACCGGGAAATCTAGATGACTCTAGAATAACAGAAAGTACATCCTTTCAAACGATAATAAGATCGTCTGGACAGGACGAGCCGTGAGGATTCTAGCGACCATAGAATTTCATGTTTCGGACGTGTTTAGTCGTTATTTGTTTTTCGATCGTTTGTATATTTTTGGTTTTATGAACTTTACCACTATTCTTTCTAGCTTATCATTAACATGTACTGTCATAAGAAATGCATCTATACAGCCTGAACCAAGTGTTGTACACTCTTGCATACAACTTACGATGTAAATATTGTGGACTGCCACAATATTATCTACTAATTACGGGGTATGGCTCTGCGAAGAGAGCGTGTTCACCGACCCAGGCTCAGAAATTAATATACCGTAAATGTCAGGGGCCGGCAACCTTTTTAAATGGAGGGCTAAATAAGTGACCTGGGCTAGATCAGAGGGACACATATTTCTTTCTTTATATTGATTATCACTAGCTCAATCTTTGTGGAAACTGGTACGTTGTTATGATGCGTATAATATATATAAATGCATTCTAGCACATATGCGTCGAAGCTGAACTTACACATTTGTTGAGTTGTTTGTCACAAAATCGAGTGTAAGTATTAATAAATGAATAAATTGGCGGTACCCGATTTGACATAGCAAGTTATAGGTTCAGGTGCACTAGGATTCGTAGTGAACGAGATACATAACGTGACACCAGATATGTATGTACGAGAAGCCAACTGGCGTTCCCATTTAATACAACAACATAACAAGATTTAACAAGATTGCCATCCAGAAAATTACTCTGGATGGCAGGTGGACAAGGAAGCCTTTTGGCTTATCGAGAGTCCAATACTTTTTATCTACATGTATCCCGCCTTTTTAAGGTGTGTGTCGATTTTATTTTTAAACATATTCACGCTACTAGCACCAACACAATCAGGAGATAATCTGTTCCATTCATTTACAGTCCTTTGTGAGAATGAGAACTTTCTTATATCTAATCTACACTGCTCCTTTACTAATGTAGCTTCATGTCCTCTGGTCCTTCTATTTTTCTTAACTGAGAAAAAAATGTTTCTATCAATATTTTCATAACCATTCAATATTTTAAACACTTCTATGTGATCTCCTCTCAATCTCCTGGTCTCTAATGTTGTTAAACCACATTCTTTTAGGCGTATTTCGTAACTAAGATCCCTCAGATTTGGTATCATTTTAGTCGCTCTCCTCTGTACTCTTTCTAGCATATCTATGTCCTTCTTACGATATGGCCTCCATGCTTGTATACAATATTCTAAATGAGGCCTCACTATTGTTTTGTACAGCGGTACTATTAATTCTTTTTTCTTATACGCTATATTTCGCCTAATTAATCCAAGGATTTGATTTCCTTTGACGCTGCAATTCCGCACTGCTCTGAAACCTTCATATCAGCACTAATGGTTAACCCCAAGTCCTTTTCTTTTACAGTAGTACTTAAAACAGTACCCCCCATTTTATATTTTACCTCTTCATTCCCATGACCTGTGTGGAGGCATTTACATTTCCCAAAATTGAACAGCATTTGCCACTTTTCAGACCATTTGATCAACCTATCAAGATCATCTTGTAAATGCTGTCTGTCTCCATCACTTTTAATCCTTCTAAACACTTTTGTATCATCCGCAAATTTTAACACCTTGCTTGTTATATCATCGTCCAAATCGTTGATATATATTAAGAATATTATAGGTCCTAGTACTGATCCCTGTGGTACCCCACTCAATACCGATTTCCAGTTTGAAGCCTTCCCATCAACTACTACACGTTGTCTTCTGTCATTCAGCCATTTTTCTATCCAGTTTATTATACCATTTCCTGTGCCATGGGCCTTTAGCTTAAGGAGTAATCTTTGATGTGGTACTTTGTCGAAAGCTTTTTGAAAATCTAAATAGATGATATCTACTGGTGATCCCTCATCTACCCACCTAGTGATGTCTTCCAAAAAACATAACATATTTGTTAAGCATGACCTCGCTTTTAAAAACCCATGTTGAGATGGGTTTATCAAGTTATGTTTAACAAGAAAATCCACCATGTGATCTTTAATTAGTCTTTCTAATAATTTGCAAATCACTGATGTTAAACTCACTGGTCTATAGTTCTCTGACTTGTTTCTCGAACCTTTTTTAAATAACGGTATAATGTTTGCCTCTTTCCATTCTAAAGGAACCACTCCCTCTTCTAATGACAAATTGAAAACTGTTGCAAGCGGTACGCTAATTTGTTCTACAATTTCCAATAGTAGTTTGGGCGGAATCCCGTCCACTCCAGGTGATTTATTATCCTTCATAGCCCTTATTTTCTTAGCTACCATTTCCGAGGTTACAACTAACTGTCCTAAATAGTCTGAATCTGCCCCTTGAACTTAGCCTCTGGTACTGGCAGTGAACTAATATCTTCCCTGGTAAACACTGAACTAAAATACTCATTCAGGTCTTCTGCCATTAAGAATCCCTCTGATATTGTATTTCCAGCACTATCTTATCCTGAACTTATCCTGAACTTTCTGTTTGCTTCGAATATACGCATAAAAACTCTTACTGTCATGTTTTATATTACTAGCTAATTTTTTTTCATAGCTTCTCTTTGAATTTCTAATTTCAGCTGTAGCTTGATTAAGTGCTTCTTTATAAATGTTGTAGTCTTCATCATTTCCAGTACATCTATATGACTTCCACATCATTTGTTTATACTTAATTTTTCTAATGGCTTCTTTCGATAAGTGTTTCTTTTTAGACCGTTTCCCTTGTTTTTTGAAAGGTACAAATTTATCGACTATGCACTTAATTTCACTATTTAAGATATTCCAGCATTCGGTTGCTGTCTTATTCTTCAGTGTGTTATTCCAGTCTATCTTTGCTAAATATTTCCTCATGTCCTTATACCTTCCTTTGTGGAAATTTCTCCTATACTGCTTTTACTATTCCTTTCTGATTTTACTTTGATGGTAAAATGTATCTGGTTGTGATCACTACTCCCCAGTGGCTCACATATCTTGACATTGTCAACTAATTCTTTCTGTGAGGACAAAACTAAGTCTAACACATTCTCTCCCCTGGTTGGTTCTAGCACATGTTGAGAAAGGAAACTATCTTGTACTAAAACTAAAAACTTGTGGTCCTCACTCCCCATACTCTGTAGAGATTTCCATTGTATATGCCCATGGTTAAAGTCCCCCATAATAATACAGTTCCGTTTGCTTACTTCCCTTATAGCGTTTTGTATTTTTTCATTCTCTTCTATGCTTATGTTTGGACTTCGATAAACTAACCCAACTGTTAACGTTGAGTTTCCTGTAACTATGTTACACCAAACAGCTTCTTCGCAATCTGCTTCTCTTTCTAATTTTATTTCATAAGCCTGGATAGATTCTTTAATATATAAAATAACTCCACCTCCCTTTCTTCCTATTCTATTTTTCCTAAACATTACATATCCTGTTAGTCCCAATTCGGCATCTGATATATCAGTGGTGGCCCACGATTCGGTTATACCTATTATGTGAGGGTCAATATCTTCTACCATAATGTTTAGTTCACTTCTGTTGTTTACTATGCTCCTTGCATTTAAACAAATGCATTTATATCCTGATTCAGAACAGTTTTCCAGGCTGGAAAATATTCGGTTCAGTGATAGTTGGCCAACTGTTACTCTGCTATGACATTATATTTATAACACCATACATTGTACTCGACGAGTATGCATCCAAATACGAATTAACTTGGGAGACAATTTAAACAGCTGGTCACTTACATGAAGACGGGTATACACCGTTGTAAAGTCTATGAACTGTAACCAATGTCTCGTGATGTGCGAATGTCAACGTTCGCCTCGGTCGCGTTCGGCGAGATGTCAGGACGAAAGTCGCTCGGCGTTCGGCGAACGAATTCACGTAGACGAAAGCAGGCGACTCGGGCGATAAAGTAGACGGTAGATTTGTCTTGTCGATCCCACGCGAAACAACAGGCAACAACACGGAAACGATGTCACGATGTTGGCGATGTCGAGAAGGTATGTCACGGAGTCTGTGTTACGACAGGTAGCAGACGAAACGGTGATGGCCTCGCATTCGAAGATCACGTCAAAACGGAACTGCAGACGGTTATTCCTCAGTCTTCTTCAACGCGTGAGAAGTGCAGCGTCTCACAACTAATCAGTACTGTTGAAATCGTACAAGTATTTACCACAGGCGTTGGGCGGACACACATTTCGGCCCAATTCCTGGAGACGAGAGTGCAACACTTTCTTCTGCACAAATGTTCGTCTGGCCTCGAATGGCCGTCCTGCCCTTATATAGCTTGATGTCCGGAAGTTAACCTGACCAATTACGAAACTTAATACAAATTAAAGTCGCTTCAAAAACCGGCTCCCGAAACATTTCACACTTCGAAACAATCCATTCAACTCGTTGAGTTTAAAATATACTTTGCCAGCTAAACGTTTGGCTATATAAGTGCTCATTCAATCTTTAACTTACGTGAATTACTTACATAATTAGTATCATTGGATTCCCTGTATTGAGCCGGATACGACAATGTTCATCGTACATTCAAACTCTCATAAATTAATCCATAATTTTAATAAAACACGCACTCTATTCATAAGCTAGGTGTGACCCTAGTGTATTTCACACCTACATTTCTGTAAACAACTTTTATAAGTTCATAATATAATCTTCTTATATCCACAACATAAGTAGATTGCAAGGTCCCATATTACCAGTCATGTTAAATAATTTCCACTGGTACCAAATATATATATATATATATATATATATATATATGTATATGTATACCTAACCGTAAAACTAGTGGTGAACGCTACACATAAAATTAATTAAATCTGACTCGTCGGCAGTTAAAACGTTACACGCCTTAATCGCCAGAGGGCACCAGCGTATATCTCAGCGACAATACATACCAGAGATGGCAGCACCATCCCATCAACAATACTTTGTAAACAAAACCACAGTTCTAAAGCCTGATTAAATTCTATACAAACCACTTTGTGACGTTGTTATTACGAAACATCAATCGCTCATTTTGAACAATTTGCTATTGAAAATATGCATTATTCTAGGTCCGGATTGTTGTCATGCAAATGACATCTTGACAGTGTTCTACGTCCAAGTGATATTGGCGTGTGTCGTCATTTTAAAGACACTTTTTCCGTCGGCATGTGCATTTGGTTGCAAACTACACCTCATCAAATGTCACTTTGAGTGTCATAGAGCCACATTATAAGTTGGTGAACTTCGACTATAATGAGCCGTAAAATAAGAGCAAATACTAGCTCAGAGATCTGTAAAACGCACTAAAACTCCTATATCAACAGCTCACTTACGTATTCTACCTTTCTGGTTCGTTTTCAGGAGTGTTGAAAAATGCATGCAATAGTTGTGTCTCCCACAATCGCAACTTGATGTCGAAAGCGGAAACGAACTGGAAGACAAGAACTAGAAGAGTTATTTGGTTACATGTTCTCATCCCTTAAGTTGAACATTCAGCAGATTGAAACGCACCACAATGTCGACAAGAAATGAAAACTCTCAGATGCACCCGGGGGTCAGACCCTGCATGGTTCATCGACTCGTGAAACGTACTTCGCTGTAGTTGAGGAGATCTTGATTTGTGCACATTCGTCTCTGCCAGAAGGCGCTTTAACTGCTGGAGGCTTAAGCCACGAGCGAAAATGTAGTTCACGGTCTTTGACTCGAGTATTCACGTCTCGCTTGACACCGACAAAACACTGAAGTGGGACTTGTGAAATGTAGTGACATCTACCGTATAACACGAGAATCAGCGCCGCTTGGCGATTACAGTTTTTTTTAGATTTCAACGACGACGAGGTTTGTCTTTCAAAACAAGTTCCAGGTTGATTATTTTCTCGTAGATTTATGTCATACCTACCATGCTTGTTATAGTCTCGCTTAACTGACACTCGGCCTGCTGCGTGACGTCGTCTTGTTTCAAAGACGTATGATCACTGCCTTCGAATGGTATCACAGTTTGGGATTAATTCACAGGTCTACGTCTACAATACAATGTTTGCATCTTATGTATGTTTTCGATAACTAAATTCAATTACAATTCAACTGTCCCTTCCGCAAGCTGTTTCCTTGCATATGGAATCCTAGCTTTAGGTAAACACACGTGTGGTTTTCAATTCCGTTACAGCTACCCGGTAGATTTTAATAACCAAGCTACGACTGGACACATATCATAGGGCATCTAAAATTTGTATCAGCTTACCGTATTTAACTCGAAATTTGACAACGCAACGAGAAGTTGCGTGTTGGTATGTCGTCTGGTGAGAACGCATACATTTATGACATTTATGAAATTCTACTAGAAGGCAACACACAATTTAACCGTCCTGTTGTTATTTACACATGCAGCGATACTCTGTTATTGGTAAACACGTTTTAAAGTCACACATGTTATATAAAATAAAATTATATACGTTGGAACTAATGCAGCCAACGTTCTTCATCAACAATGGAATGCTGACAGTAGGTTGCCAATATCGGTGCTGCTACTGCCGATTGGTCAATATAATATAATTGTTCTTCAACACTCTCCAGGATACTTTATCATTATTATTGAACCATTTTGTTAAGATATCCAAAACGTTAATGAATTTAGTAGATGTTTATGCCTGCATATCACGCAATCGTCGTCAGTACATGTGTCGGAACAAAAATCCAGTCTCATTACTGGTCTAATGTTGGCATGTTGTTTGTGTATAACCAAGATGCAATGTCTAAACTGACTAAAACTTGGTATATTTATGTACGGACCATGGTTGTAGTGACACCATGCCAACATGATGCACATTGACATGCATACCAAGCAGCCGTTACCTACCCAATACAACAACAGCATTGACCGGATATTGACCAGCCGACCGTTGAATAGTCTATGCGACCAATTATTGACCTACCAACATACTCTTCAACGACAGATGACGTGTGCTCAAGACCATCGCCTCCACCCACCAGTACTGAGCCGCGCCACACAACTGCCGGGGCGTTGCAATGGCGCTGCAGCGGCTGATTCAATCTTGTTCAAATGTCCGATGCCGGGTCATATTTGAGTCACGTGAGATTGCGTTTAATGTAACTGCAGCGCCAATTTTGCTCAAGACAGGGGTGTCTGGTCGAGTGCTCCGGTTACCAAGTGCCGTGTCAAACACTTGCGTGCAACATTTTCCCCTTCGAGTCTTGCCCACCGAAAATGAAGATTTATTGCCGTACCATGGGGACAGTCGCTTCCTGTATCAAGCCGGGCATGGGCGTCCACTCTTTCTTCTTAACATCACCAAGTACCACAAAGTCATACTTAAGCACTTCACCGTCATTACATTCCTCTCCTACGACGTAGACGAAGTCGACCAGCGATACACTGCGGTGGTAACACCGAGCAGCGATCATTGACGGCATCGCCTCCCACTTCTTTGGCCAACATTCGCCCGGTCGCACGACTTTTTGTTCCACCTGTCAGAAGCAAGCCTCGGTCAACGCGACAGACGCTGTAAAACCTTCCGACTGATTACGGCATCTCCGTCAGCGACTTCGAACAACTGGTGTCTTTCTTGTAGTACTGGCAGTGCTGGTTTGTAGTATTCAAAGTACTCAACCTCGTTGTTCTGACTTTAATCATACCACCAACCACCAACAGACAGGTGCTCGAGCTAGTCACCCAACCCAACACGGCATCGAAGAAAACGTCTCCATAACGTATCACAGTGTGTGTGTGTGTGTGTGTGTGTGTGTGTGTGTGTGTGTTTGTCTGCGTGTCTGCTTGTCTGCGTGTCTGCGTGTCTGCGTGTCTGCGTGTATGCGTGTATGCGTGTCTGCGAGTCTGCGTATCTGCGTGTCTGCGTGTCTGCGTGTCTGCGTGTCTGCGTGTCTGCGTGTCTGCGTGTCTGTGTGTCTGTGTGTCTGCGTGTCTGCGTGTCTGCGTGTCTGCGTGTCTGTGTATGTCTGCGTGCTTGTGTGCCTGCGTGGATGCGTGCCTGCGTGGCTGCGTGCCTGCGTGCCTGCGTGCCTGCGTGCCTGCGTGCCTGCGTGCCTGCGTGCCTGCGTGCCTGCGTGCCTGCGTGCCTGCGTGCCTGCGTGCCTGCGTGTCTATGTGGGGGGTGCGTGTATGTGTCGTTGTGTATGTCACTTCGTTGTGTGTGTGTCACTGTGTGTGTGCATGCGTGCTTACATGCGTGCGTACACGCGTATGTGTCGCTACGTGCGTATGTATATGTTATTATAAACAAATCCGTGGTGCTAATATTAATCAAATATTATGCACTTGAGATTTCTCATTTAATTTCACAAATACGTAACTTTACGTCTCGTTTTGTCCCGGCGGAGATAACCAGAATTTAATAGACAATCTGTGTAATTGCCTTGAAGACATAGGGGATGGTTGCGGCCCAATTCACTGAAGCTAAACGACCAGAAGACAGATGTTGTGGTGTTCGGCACCAAGCACTAGTTCCCATTGAATGAGGACATCCGCATAACCATTGGTGATGCGACTCTGAGCGTATCATCTAATGCTCGAAACCGTGGCGTCATATTCGACTCATCCCTCGGCATTGCGAACCATGTCAGTGCCATCTGCCGAACAGCCTACATGCATCTACACAACATTAGCCGTATCAGGTGTTACCTTACCTTAGATGCGACGAAATCAGTAGTCCACGCCTTCGTCATGTCCAGATTGGATTACGGGAATGCGCTGCTTGCGGGACTACCGCTTGAACATTTGAATAAACTCCAACGCATTCAAAACATGGCAGGAAGAATTGTTACTTTAATACCTCGCCTAGATCACATTACCCCAATCCTGAAAGAACTGCACTACTAGGCTACCTGTGAAATGTCGAATTGAATTCAAGATTCTTATGCATGTGTATCGATGTCTGAACGGCACCGCACCGCTGTACCTGGAGAACATGCTGAAGAGACTGTGCTCTGCAGGGCGCACACGTTCGTCCCAACAATATCTGCTAGAAGTGCCGCGAACGACGCTTGTTAGTTTTAGTGAACGTGCATTCGAAGTGATCGGACCTCGATTATGGAATCCGCTGCCGTTTCACATACAATTTCCAAAGCGGAATACTGTTGCCATTTTACTTTCTTTGACACACTACTGCTAAACTTATATTTTATATATCTAATCGTTGCATACATGTAAATATTATATTTACTATTTATTCTATATATACATAAATTATCTGATATATATTTTAATAATGTTGATATAACAGCTTTATTTTTTTATGTTTTTTTATTTGTTGCACTCGGTAGGAGAGGCAGACTGCGTGCTCCAGCTGTCACGCATCGTGTCAAACACCTGCGTACAGCACAGGTTCTCATCCTGCGCGTCTCGCCCACCGAAAACGAAGCCTCTGTTGTCGTACGTGACAACCATGGGATGGCTCACCGCCTGTGGCATGTTGGGCATCGATGACCATTGTCGCCGTTTCATATTCAGACACTCAACTGATGTCAGTATATTGTTGTTACCATCACCATTCCCTCCCGCTACATAGACAAAGTCGCCCAGAGAGACACTGCGGTGTTTCTGACGTGCAGTGATCATTGGCGGCATCGCCTCCCGTTTCTTTGTGGCCAAGTCGTAGAGCGAGCATTGGTTCACTGCGTCTCCCTTGTAACCGCCTGTCAGCAACAAACCTCCTTCGATAAAACAGACGCTGTATAACCTTCCGACAGTCCCTGGCAGGGCCGTCAGTGACTTCCATAACGGGAGTCATGGCAAAGGCAGTGGTTGTACTCAACATAGTTGCTCTGACCCATAGTTAGTCCACCAACTACCAACACACAAGACTTCATTCGGTTGGTGCGAGGCAGTGTGCGACAACTGGTGAATTCGTGTTGGTGCACGGTGTCTATCTGGAACGCCATTGCCTCGAGTAGATATTCAAAGCACTTGGTTGTCAGAATATCAACTTTGTTCTTTATGTGCCGCAGGTTGTTGCGAGAACAATGCGGCATGCGGATGGGTTCAAGGATGGTTTCTAAGTACGACTTCCTGTTGACAAGATCATGCCGGACCCTACCCAACACAGCATCAACGACAACGTCTTCATCTTCAACATTGACATCATCATCTTTGATACATTCGATGAGTTCTGAGCACGATAACTCATTGAACTCATCGACAAATGCAACTGTCTTGAACTCGGACTTCATCATTCTCGTGGCATTCTGCTGCAACTGATTGATTCGATACAATGCCGAAAACTTGTAGAATCCGATACAGAAGGCCGGCTCGACCTGCTTCAACATAAAGTTCTCGCAGACAGGCCGCCTTGAGCGTGTCCAGCTGAAAGATGTCGCATGCCTTGACCAAACTCTCTCCCGGTTCCATTGTCAGCTAGACTGGGTCCGACGTGCTTTCTTTAAGACCCCCCTTGAACATTGCCATGAGATAATCTCTCGCGACCGGCAGAACGTTTCGATGACACTGAATTTGGACATCGCCCGACTACAATGTCTCATCGGCGTATTCACTGTTCTGGCGCAGTTTATGCATACCCTTCATGAAGTCATTCTGGTACGGCTTATCAACAAACCTTTCGACCGTCCTGGTAGCAGATGCTGCAAAAAGTCATATGTAATTTACAACAATAAGCCCTACTTAAAACAGAGAAAGCTCAATTTAAAGGTCGAATGTATTATTAGTTTCCTACAAACAAATAAATATTGTCATTGATAAATTACACTACAGCACATGCACTCAAGTACGCTCCCCCCCTCTCTCTCTCTCTCTTTCTATCTTCCCCCTCTCCCTCTCCCCCTCCCCCTCTCTGCCTCTCACTCAGACTCTCCCTCTCCATGTTCCTCTCACCCTCACTCACTCTCTCTCCCTCTCGCCCTCTCGCCCTCTCGCCCTCTCGCCCTCTCGCCCTCTCGCCCTCTCGCTCTCTCACCCTCTCGCCCTCTCTCTCTCTCTCTCTCTCTCTTTCTCCCTCTCTCTCTCTCTCTTTGTATCTCCATTCCTCTCTCCCTCCCTCGTTCACACCTTCCCCCATACTTCCGTCCCTCCATCCCACCCTCCATCCCTCCATCCCATCGTCCCCTCCCTCCCTTCGACCCTACTCCCTCCCTTCCTCCCTCCCTCCCTCCTTCCCTCCCTTCTTCCCTCCCTCCCTCCCTCCCTCCCTCCGTCCGTCCCTCCGTCCCTCCCTCCCTCCCTCCCTCACACCTTCCCTCCATACTTCCGTCCCTCCATCCCACCCTCCATCCCTCCATCCCACCGTCCCCTCCCTCCCTCCCATCGACCCTCCTCTCTCCCTCCCTTCGACCCTCCTCCCTCACTCCCTCCCTCCCTCCGCTCCTCCCTCCGTCCCACCCACCCTCCCTCCCTCCATCCATCACTCCCTTACACCTTCCCTACATACTTCCGTCCCTCCATCCCACCCTCCATCCCTCCATCCCACCGTCCCTCCCCTTCTCGACCTCCTCCTCCTCCCTCCTCCCTCCCTCCCTGCGCTCCCTCCCGCGCTCCCTCCCTCCCTCCTTCCCCCTCCCCCTCCCTTCCCTCCTTCCATCCCTCCTCCCCTCCCTCCCCTCCCTCCTCCCTCCCTCCCTCCCTCCCTCCCCTCCCTCCCCTCACTCCCTCCTTCCTCCCTCCCTCCCTCCCTCCCTCCCTCCCCTCACCCTCCCTCTTCCTTCCTCCCTCCATCCCTCCCTCCTCCATCCTCCTCCTCCCCCACTCCACTCCCTCCCCTTCCTCCCTCCCTCCCTCCCCTCTTCCTCCTCCCTCCATCCCTCCGTCCCTCCCTCCCTTCTGACCCTCCCTCCTCCCTCCCTCCCCGTGCTCTCCCTCCCAGTGTTCTATCCCCCCCCCCTCCCTCCCTCCCTCCCTCCCTCCATTTCTCCCTCCCTCTCTCTCTCTCTCTCTCTCTCCCCTCTCTCTCCCTCCCTCTCTCTCTCTCTCTCTCTGTCTATATGTATCTGTCTATCTCGCGCGATATATTCGATAATGCTAAGCGATTAATATATATATATATATATCGCAATTTTTTGTTTCACACGTGTAAATTAGACCTGTGCAAGTACTGAAATATTCATTAGTTTAACAACAACAACAACAGTGAATTAATCCGCACATTTATCAATACAATTCTACACTACACACACCGCATGGAAGTTACACAATGATAATAATAATTATAATGAGTCGACACATATCAATTAAATATAGGACACAACGTTGATACATTTTACAACACTGATGTTGATTGATTTGTACTAAAAAGTAACACAGCAAAGGTAAGTGTTTACATAGCGCAGTACCTAGTTCTTAGACGATCTCCATCCTGTTTGAACACTGAACAGTTTATAATGTCGTTACAAATAGGATTTTGACTTTTTGACGTCAACTGTGACTTACGAACTCTCCGGATATTGTACATTTCCATGACTATTTATGATTAGTAGATCGTATTCTTTAAATTAATGCCAACCATAATGCAATATTATCAATACTAAGCATTTCCCCGAACCAATCCGTTTCTGTTTAATCAGGGATATGTTTGGTTATCATACAGTGAAAAGTGCGTAAGCGGATCCCTACGGATAATGCAACATTGTTTATAATGAACACTTCCTAAATGACTAGTTTGCATTGTTCTCTATTTTCCGTAGCGGTAATCTGGTAATAAGAGACATATTGCAACTCCGACGATGTCTACTATGCACATATGTCACTCTATTTATAGTTAGCAGTATTATGCCTATGGCTAATCTTTGTATCAAGATTTTATGTTGTCCCAATCAGGCCGTTAGCTAGGCTTGTGACATTTTCAGATTTACCCGTTCTCATTTTTGTGTATCCGTTATGCTCATGAAAGTCATCCGCTTTCACATGTGGATCGGTCATTGGCGTCGGAACTTGGTGAACATTGAGGGGGCTGAGGCTCCCCGAAAACCTCCAACTGCACCCGGCGTGAGCCTCGCAAGATATTCAATCTTCAAACTATGCCCCTGCACTCGCTTTCATATAAACATTTCAAGGGCACTTTCATGACAACGCAAACACTGCCTATTGAGAACACACACGAGGGAAAGTTCGGGACTTTTGATATGTTGTTCAATGTGGTATTTTGCAACTATTTTGAAAACATCTTTGTATTATTTATGTGGACTGTTGTGTTTTTTTAGAACCGTACATTAACTTATTGTTACTGCGATATCTTTGACGGTCTAATCTCAAGTAAGGGTTATAGCAAACTTCCATTAAATATGATAGTCATCGATTCCGATGTTGTCAGGTGACTTAATTACATTAACTGTGATGTGATTGTCGTACATAGCTAGAGGAAGATCAAATGTTCAACATTTCAGCCACACGCGTTGTTAGTATCACAATATTGCCGGTTAGTGGTGCTTATATCAGACACTCTAAATAACTGTATGCTGCAAAGAACATTTATTCGTGTGTTAAATAATCAGTTGGCAATGAAAACCACATTATTAAAAGTAGGCTCGTCTTTAGAAAGCACTTAGTAATTACCACCCACGAGACCAATCATTAAAAAGCGCCTTCTCAAGTCGGTGATTTCGATCGTAGCATTTCAAGTTCATTTTGTTATAAAGCAAACCTAAGTAGTATCCTTTGTCACATGTTAGCGTGTTGTTGCAATTTGTGTATGTTGTCTTAGTATAATCATCACACAAACTAACTTCTTGTCACTTAATTTATTCGTGATAAATTATGCGCGTAATATCTCTGTGTTCGTGCTGTGTACTTTCCTTACTCTCTCTCACAAAACAGGCGACCGACGAATTCAATGGGTCGGTGGCTCAATGAAAAATTATGAAGGAACGTCTGAACAATTATGCCCCGTTGCAAAAACATATATATGTAGATTTGCATGGTGTAGTAGTACCACTCTGTATAACAATGCAGTTCTTATAACATCTTAGGAAGACTTTATTATAATTGTACAGTTGCGTTGAAAAGTGTGCACACTAAAATTCGGTGGCGCATTTAGGGAAACATGTTTGTTGTATTTTCTCTATAACATGTTGTGCCATTAAATGTTAGCAAGACATGCTGACGAGTGACTATACTTGACCCCCATTTGTTCCCTCCGATATCCTAGATATCCGCTGGCTGGTAAAACTGTATAAATAAAAACTATAATGGATGTGTTGAAGTCACTATGCTTCATGTTAACAATTTAGGCCTCATCCGTCCACAACGTCGTTAAAAATACTGATTATCTTGCCACAATAGAGTTCGCCGTATACCGTCGCGAGTGCCGTTTCGTCAAAGGTGGGGCAAATTCTGGCCAGTAAATGAATATTCCTCCCACAGGGAGATAGTAAATGGCTCAATGTGAGAAGGAGTTATGCCAGTTGGTTGATAATAGGAAGCTCTACAAATGAACATGATTAAAAGTTTACAATTGTATCTTAGCGTTGATTTCTTAAACGAAATAGACAATCGTGATCTAACAGGAAGGTCTAATGTGTCACCAGAAAAAACAATACCTACCCCCACCGAGATGTACACATTGACTGAAAATGATCTGCAGTACTACTGACATATGGCACAGCAGCAACAAGTCCACTGTCATTTGTTGACACTTATTATAGTTATCCTAAGATGTATTATTTTAAGAACGTAGTACTCGAGACAATTCGGAGTGGTGGATTCATTTGGCTAATGGCGGTCTTACGGGAGAGTGCAGTGGCTTTCCCAAGACATAAATGCTTAAACCAGTATAATGGTAGCAATGGCTCAAAGTGACCCAAAGTAGTACAAGTACATAGGGCAATAGTAAGCAATCTACTTTAACTGGCACATTTCGCTTTAATGAGCGACATTTTACGGTTGTTATAGTTTTTTTGCAATGCTATGCCTATTAGCTTACGTTGTTCCAATGATGTGACTGAGGAAATAATTGGCGAACATGATTTCGATTTTCAAATATATGACACAATGGTCCACTGTCTATAATGGTTGTCTAGATTGGTTGCTAAATGCTACGCGTCTTGTGACGAACGCACATGGGGGATACTTGGTGGATTGTAATATTGTGTTCAATGTTGCATTTAGTAACTATGCTGAGGAATATCAGCTGTGTACTATATAGTTCCATGTTCTACCCTAATGCTCCTAGTAGACATACGTACTGGAAGACCGCAAAGAGACAGCCTTTTGACTGCGGTAAAGCAAAGCCATTGAGAAGGTGGGAGAGCTTGATATTGTTCGGACGAGATCACATGAAGTAAAATATGCGACATTAAGATGTTTCTAAACGATTTGTTTCGCAGAGATCAGTAAATCGTTAACCATGAACAGAGCACAAAGCATCCACTATATTCCACAAAGCATTTAATGGTCATTTATCACAAAGTTTCCAAGCCTCCACCAGCCTGTCCAAAGTTACACACGGCATGTAAATACCAACGCTTTCACTTTCATCCAGACACAAATATATGTTATAAATATTCCGATTTCCGTTAGGGAATATATATTGGAACGCAATGCCACACACAACAGCCACTATTACAGAAACGCAGCAATGTTAGCAAGTTCAAACACATACGGTGTCAAGCAAACACAACTGAATAACAAGCTCAACCAACCAAGACCGTTTAACTACATATGAGTCTTGGCCAGTACAAAAGACAAGACAATATAAATGTTGCCAATAAAAACCTCTTATGTTTACGTTGTGGCATTCCTGTGTTGTCTGCCGTAACAACTTAACATCGTCCGTAAACTCTCAACATTACGTTGGATAACACAATAATTTAAGTGCAGATTAATGATGTGTGACATGATACTTGTAGTGCCGTCTAGTGTGTGACACGGTTATGACTACAGCAGCGCCTCCTGTTGATTATGTGATGGCTCCCTTATACGTTAACTGTGGAGTAGCGTATGCCTATATCAAGCCAACGTTCATGCACACCTATTTCCATGTTTATCCGCTTGATTGCACGAGTTACCTCTGATTTATCAGCTGGTGATGCATTTTTGAAACAAAAAGTTATTTAGAGTTATTTACATTTTAGAAAAGACATTGTATGATGATACATCTCCCAGAAGTCGCCACTGTTACGAATTCCAGATACAAACACTGTAACGACGATAACATGACTTTGCCCTTGGTTTGTTCTCCGTGAGAAAGCTTGTAAGTTAACCCTGCAGACGAGGTATGGACACACGTTGAACCTGAATTAAAATGTCCATGGTCAGCTCAGACGTACAACTGTAAATACTGTCGATGTTGGTGGTCAATATCTCCGGTTGCCTTGCCAGATGCACTTTGGCAGACGTGCCTTCTTTAAGATGTTACCTCGATATTGTGGTGAAGTAATCACTAGCGACTGCAAGAACGTTTGAACGACACTCGACTTCGACATGACACGTTTTTAATGTCCCATTAGTATTCCTCGTTCTGGTACAGCTTATGCATACGGTTTTATTGGCAGAATGCCAGGCAACCAAAAACGGTTGTAATGAATGTAATAACAAGATAATTGCTTATTCTATCCATTCATATAACAGGGATTACGCGTAATGGAGAATATAAACAATATGCTATTCGCAACTGCGCTGTATTGCATAGCAGCAGTAAATGAATCAATTTGCCAAATGATCGAGTGCTCTAGCACGAAAATATTTGTTTAATTACGTTTATACAGAAAACATAATTTAAAAATAACATCATTTAAAAGAGAATAAGCATTGGATGGATCGTTACAAAGTTTGTTTCTAACAAATTAGTTTATAACAAACAAATTGATTAGGCATAAATAAATCACACACACAATCACACACGCACAAACAGACAGACACACACACACACACACACACACACACACACACACACACACACACACACACACACACACACACACACACACACACACACACACACACACACACACACACACACACACACCTCTGCCCTACAATGGCAAAACCTAGTAACTAACGTTTTCACTAAAATTGAGTTTGTATTATAGTTCAACTGACTAGGTTATGCCTTATTTTATTTTGAATGATTTGATGCAAATGGACACATCATTGGGCTGATATCCCCATGGCAAAACCTAGTAAGTCAGTCAGTCACTCAGCATTACAAGGTCAGAACCTAGTAACACCATGCGGGCTAATATCCCCATGGTAAAACCTAGTAAGTCAGTCAGTATTACAAGGTCAAAACCTAGTAACTCTATTGGCCAATCGGATTGAAGCTTTGCTCACTAAAATCCAAGATGGCAACCTCCATGCCGTAGTCAGTATCATTGTTTATTTGTCATCTTAGAGAGGTTTTTCTAGAGAAAATAATTAAATTAAATGCCCAGAAATGGCTGGGTTGAGTCGAGGACAACATTTAGCAGCGTTAGCCCTGAAACGAATGGTGAAAACAGCTGCAGCGGCTGAAGAACAATCACGGAGGTGAGTGGATGGAGTCACGCGGCTATATGCCCAACTTGACCTCGTGAGCAACTGTACGCAATACATTGACTGGATGCGATTATGCTGCATATTCCTAAATATTTAAGCTAAAAGCGGAGCTCTAATGTATGTTGGCTCCAACTGGCTTGGGTACATTCTGTTAGTGATGATTTAATTGTTGTAGGTACAATAAACGCAATTGAGAATTAATTGACTTACTAGGTTTTGTCATAGGGGTTTTATCCTAATGAGGTGGCCATTAACAACAAAACACTTGTAAATGAATTGGTCATAAACATAGTAAGTCAAAACATTGTAATAGCTTAACAAATGTGTTACTAGATTTTGCCATGGTCTAATTTAGTGTGTGCTTGATTAGGAAAGTTGGCGAGGTAACAATTACTACGGCTGTCTGACACCGGAGCTAAAATGAAGGCGCAGGTCACTCGGCGCCTGCTGAAGTATTGTTATTATCATGACAGTGGGTGAATGTCAGGTATGGGCAACTCGAAAATATACAAGTTGGGGTTTAGATTTTAAACTAACGTATGCCGAATTAAAGTATGGTATTCCAGTAAAAGTACGATGACTAATTATTTATTTCTGAGTCACCTAGTCATGTACACGCTGAAAATCCAAAATGTTCTATTACAGGTAATTGTACGTCATATTAAATTTTGCTGAGGGTTGGCTCCAATGAGAAGGCTTAATGAAAGGGATGTGAAGAATGGGCTCCTGACATTTTAATAAGTTTACTTGGAATCGCATTTACGGAGAATGTTTACCTATTTTTAGCACGGAGGAGCGTATCATTCCCAGGTTAGCCACTATATTAGTGAACATGCACCAAATAAGCGATATCTAGAACAAAATTTAACAGTTACTCATATGTGGAAAGATTTCACTGAAAAACACCAACAAATATCGTACGAACTCTACAGGCAGGTTTTCGAAAGTGAGAGAATAACATTCGGGGAGCCGTCGCAAGATGAATGTGAAGTTTGCGTAACCCATAACATGCACGTGAAAGAGGGGAATCGTGACGAGGAGTATTATGAAAATTCATGTGACCAATGCTTAGCTGGAAGGGATCATTTGGAGCAAGCTCGCCGTGAGTATCAAAAAGAGTTTCAGCATATGCAGTTGACATGCAAAGGGTCATCCTTTTGCCGAAACTGTCAACCAAAGAGAGTTTTTTAGTAAGTCGTGTTCAACGAGACATTTGCCAGCCTCAGACCTGAAAAACCAGATTATGTCGTTTCGTGGCACGAGGCCATTGCCGGCCGACTGGCCACCGACGTGACAAGTAGCTTTGTGAAGTGCATCGTTCTGGATTCATCACCTCGTATTACCTTTTGGGCCGACAATTGTGCGGAGCAAAACAAAAACTGGACCCTCTATACTGCTCTGGTGCAATGTGTTAATACTGAATGGGAACCAGATGAAATTGTTATTAAATATCTTCTAAAGGGCCACACCTTTATGAAGGCTGATGCAGTTCATGATTCTATCGGGAAAAAATGAAGAAGTGTGAAAACATTTTCACTTTCGATGACTTTGTGGAGCTGTGCAACAAAGCATCAAAACGTATTAAGCCCGTTGTCATGAGCTGCGAGGACGTCTTTGCATTTAGCGGAGAACAACGTACTCTAGGAAAGAAGGTACAGCTGCCATTAATTGCGAAAATCTGTGAAGTAAAATTCACAAAAGGGAAACGGTCCATCCGTTTCAAAGAGGACTTCGATGATGTCTACACCGAAATAGACTTTGTGAAACCGAGATTCAACTTTGGCGTATTTCCATGAAAGCAGGCCGAACCTGGAGGGATACCCATGGTAAAGAAAAAGGACACACTTAAACTGATGCACGTTGCACCAGCTGCTAAGGTGTGTTTCTGGCTGGGAAGCGCTTAGAAAGATGTCCACGACTTGGCTGCATCCACTGAATAGACTGAGTACCACAAGTGTAGAGATTTGGCCAGCAGAGAAATACAAGACTACCCAGTCTGTGGCTCCCTATAACCCTTCCACTAAGAAATGTTTTGTCAGGAATAAAAAAATTGTCAAAACATTGAAAAATGACACATTGGATTTTATTTGTTTAACTTGTTGCAATTATTTTCTTTTGTAATATAAGTCCTTAAAGTTACCTGCTCACTGCATAATCAAAGTACAACACATATAAATGAGTACCGTGTATCATAACAAAACACGTCATGTGAAACAGTTAGATTTCACTAAAGTGTTTTGGATTTTCTAGATTTTGTCTTTGTCCTTCTGCTCATATAGTTATGGTAATTCAATGGCAGAACCTAGTAAGTCATTTTTCCCGCCAAAAATAACGAAAATTCTTTATGAAAAGTTAAAAAAATAGAAGATGGGAGTACGTGATAATCAACCAATAATATTATTCTTTTGATCATCGAGTCGCTAATCCCATGGGGCTGTGGTTTTCTTAATTTTTCTCAAAACTAGTCAAAAGTGAGTTACTAGCTTTTGCCATTTTACGGCTTTAGCTGCTGCTGTCTTACATGTATTGTAAGATTTCAAATACACGGTTGTATTTGTTTTATTGACGTGAATATTTGATTCCAGCATAGCACATACTGTATCAACAATACTCGCACACTAACGTCAACAAACCCATTGAGAAAAAGGAAATTACCAGTTAAAAGCATGACGAACAAATTAGATGAATTATCAACAAAACATGCCAACGTCATTTTATGTTTTAATAGTAAAAACTATGTACAAAATTTCAATGTCAGATAATGAAGTGGCAATTCAATATATTTTGTGTACACTTTGTAAACCAGAACCACCAAAGCATGTATAAGAAACACGAAATATTCTGTATTAAAACGTTAGTGAAATAATGTTAATGTATTATTTGATCGTTAGGTGACAGTAGATAAATTATATATATTGTGAAAACAGGGTTGCACATCCCCGGCGCCCAATAGCTGCCTTGACTGCAATCAAATATATAGACTGTAACAATTTATAAATGGTAATATTGTATAGGTTTATAAAAAATACATCGGATTTTATCTTGGAACAGCAATACTATAGCTCCTCAGTGACGAACCCACGGTATGCGACCTTGACTAAATAAAATTAAACGAAACTAGTGACTATCGCGCGATATGTCTTGTCTTGGGGTGGCTTTTTGTGTACGTTGTATCACGTTGTGCTGCTTAATACAACACAATAACATCGACAATAAATTCAAGACTGAATCTAATTTACAGAAAGGCTACATGGTACAGTGGTGTTTGTAATGACTGGGGTACATCTATTTTGGCGTACATCATGCATACTGTCATAACAAGCGTTGACGGGTTACGGTGAATCTAAATTATTGTCCGTCCTTCATTGTGACGGGATGAAGATCATCAGATGAGTCATTTGATACTAAATAATGTTCAACAACAAACACCAGCGTCGTTCTTTTTTGTCTTTAAAAACGATGTTTGGTCTTTTTAATGTCAGAATATTGAATGGCAATTATGATTGTATGTTTGTAAAACAGAATCACGTAAAGAAGCATAACTGTCATGAGATACACTTTATTCAATAACATTACTTCACTGAATTTATAATACAAATCTACAGCTAGATGTACCTAGGTGTATATTTTTGAAACATGAGTTGCCACCCCCTAGCTACCCCGGCTCATAACCGCTGACTTGATTGCTCTCGCCTGTGTGAATGTATCAAACTATACATGGTACTATCGTATAGCCTTATCACAACATATTGTATTTTAATTTGGAATAGCATTAATACAAATTCACATTCACGAGCCTAAGGTATGCGGCTTTGATACATGTCAATCAAAATTCTTTTCTTGTATACAACGAACTCAGTCCGTCAATCTGACTAGATTAGTTTTTGGATACAACCAAATTATCAAAAATAAACATCTTACTCGTTCATTGTATGTGAACGTTCATGTATTTTCAAACGGTCAGAAAACGGGATGCCAAATTAAATATATCGTGTGTTTGTAAAACCGAACCACAAATGCAATATAAAATATTCATTACTAAGCACTATAATTACGGAGTCTACGAAATTAGTATATTGTTTGATCGCTAGATATCGCTACGTGCTTAGGCGTGTCCGTAGACCTTATATAATGGGCCCACGCGACCGTTCCCCCTATATCGTTTGAAATGTGCCCTCCCGTTCAGGTTAATAAGCTGAAGTTATGGCGACGCGACAACGACAATTTTTTAACAGACCCTACCTACCCCGTATACTTATATAGCGCCAACTCTAGTTAGAAACTATTCAAGGCGCTTTACATGTAAAATAGTAATAAATCAAAAAAGTAATTAATTAAGTAAAAATAAAATGTAAAAAAATATCTTTAAATATTAGTATTATCGTGTCATATAAACAAAAGATAATTGATAAAAGCTTAATGCCAAGTCTAAAAGTCACAATAGCAGGAAAAAGAATGATTAAAAGAGAGTGTTTAAAAGTGCTCTTAAAAGTCTTAGTGTTCATTACATACATTGAAAACAAGTAGATCACTCCGCAGATCCGGGACTGCTGCGGCTACTGGAGTTAAAATATCGATTAAAATAGAGTGTTTTAATGCGCTTTTAAAAGCTGCTTCACTGTTTAGTTCACGCATTGATGTTGGTAAAACTTTCCAGAGGTCCGGAGCTGCTGCCATGAAACTCGCGTCTCCGACTTTGCATCTTGTTCGCGGTCTCGCAAGTTGACGATTTCCCGCTGACCGAAGGGACCTGGTGGGCACGTAGAGGCAGACAAGCTTGCTCAGATACACGGGCCCACACTTGTTGACAGCTCTGTGCACGAATACCAGGATCTTGAAACGAGGGCGTTCTCGTACCGGCAGCCAGTGTAGGTCTTGGAGCACTAGCGTGATGCTTGCGTATTTGGGCACTCGCACGATCATTCTGGCTGCAGAGTTTTGGACACACTGTAACCGTACAAAGTTCTTGTCCATGGTGCCGTACAGGAGGGAGTTGCAGTAGTCGAGCCTTGATGTCACTAATGCGTTGACTACTCGCTCCCTCGTCTGTCTTGGCAGGAACTTGTTGATTTGGCTGATGTGATGTAGGTGGAAGTAGCAGGACCGGATGATCGCTGATGTGCTGGCAGACATGTCCATGTGACAGTCTAAGACGGCACCAAGGTCTTTAATCTGATGCACAGCTTGGATGAGGGAACCACCAACATTGATGCTGAGATCGTTTACTAACTTTGCAGCATGTTGTGAATGGTATTATTGTGTAAGCTTATTAATCGTAAGACACTGAATTTTATTTAGTAACAGCATTACTGCAATTTTGCTATCAAGAACCGAAGGAATGTGATCAAATGAAACGAAAGTAGTGACTAACGCGCTAGCTATAACTATAATGGTCTTACTCTTGGGTTAGGCTTCTAGTTTACGCTGCCTATTAGAACACGATAACACCGATAGTAAGCCCGCAGCGGCATATCGGTTGAAATTACAAACTAGTCTCGAGGGAGAGACTTACCCATGGTTGTTATAAACAGACGACTTTAAAAGTTACGAAGCGAGTACGATGTTCGACAACGGCACGAACACGGAAGTATGACATTCGAGTTGTAGTGCCGCATGGCGGATGGCACAATTATAATGTGAGGCACAGCGCCTCTCAGTGATTACATAATGTGTCGATTCGCCAAGTCTAGCAGATTAATTTTGCGAATTAAACTAAGTTGAAGTTGAATTAAATTAAAACTGCGGTTTCCTTGTTGACTCACATGTGGTTATTGGCATTGTCATATTTGACACAAACATTTCCGAACGATAAATGAGGATGAATCTAGTTATGACGCGTACATTTCTCGTTCACATCGTATATATGTCATAATTATGCGTGTACGAAGATGTTAGTGTTGTCTTGTCTCCAGATTTAGCGACGAGACCTAACAATGCCCTCAAGTTAAAACAGTATCAGGGATGTATTCAGATAGAGTAGTTTGATGGGGGGGGGGGGACAAAACCTCCAATTCCACCGCCCTTTAGGCTCGTAAAAACTCTGGCAGCTTTACCAAATTCGTGTAAGGTCAGCTGGACCGGAGCTACAACAGTATTCCGCTGTCGGATCTTGACATCGGAAACCTGGGGGAGGGTAAAATTGTGAAAGATTTTCGCCTGAGCTTCTGCTGTTTCGCGGCGCGGTTCATAATTTTTTAGAATGTCTGGGGGCACATTCCAAAGATCTTGGGGCACGCCACTCTAGCGCAGGCATAGCGCAGCAAACTACCATAGATCAAGGGAGCATGTGCCAACCAAGCTGCCTGGATCTGCCGATGGTTATTCCCGCAGAAGAGGGACCTCGCCACATAACCACCCCGATACCATGGCGAGTAGATATATAATCTACCTCCTCGGTCATTACATAGGTGTGTCCCTTCCGCAATCCGTTTCCTCGCATATGGAATCCTAGCTTTAGGTTAACATATGTGTGGTTTTCAATTTCAGTCCATTTACATCATTCGACTTTAATAACATCACCAAGCTATGACTGGACGTGTAACGTGTAACGTGTAACGTGTAACATAGGGCAGATACAATCTGTATCAGTCTACAGTATTTCAGTCGAATTTTTACAGCGTGACGAGAAGTTGCGTGTAGGTCTATCGTCTGGTGAGAACGCAAATAGTTATTCATGACACTTAAATGTGAAATTCCACTAGAAGGCAACAAACAATTTAACCGTCCTGTTGTTATTTAGACATGCAGCGATACTCTGACGTAGGAATACAGATTTTAAAGTCACACATATTATATCAAATTAAATTATATATGTATATAAATTAGAACTAACACAGCCAACATTCTTCACCAGCAAAGGTATGCTGACAGCACGTTATCAATATTGCTGATTGGTCGAGATAAAGTCATTGTTGTTGAATATTCTTCTGGATAGTTCATAATTATTATTGAATCATTTTGTTAAGATATCCAAAACGTTATTGAACTTGGTAGAGGTTTTTGCCTGCATATCACACAAGCGTTGTCAGCATACATGTCAAGAACACCCACTGTCATTGCTGGTCTTATATTGGCATGTTGTTTGTGTATTACCATGGTGCAATGTCTGCACTCACTCAAAGTCTGTTTATTTACCAATATCGGTACTGCGACTGCCAATTTGTCAATATAATAATATAATTGCACAGTTAGTCTATTTATGATACACATTGGCATGCATACCAACCAGCCGTTACCTATTCGATACTGACCTACCAAAAAAAGATGCTTTTTTATTCCTGTTCTGTATATAATTTATGATTATTGCTATTATATTCAATTCACTTCTTCTCTTGACCGTGATGTTTGTTAGGGTTCCAAGTCTACGGTGAGTCTGCGCCCGCAACTTGAAGGTCACACACGTGTCTGATGTGTAAACGGTTTGTAATATCAGAAATGGAGATCAACGTTGAACATACAGTGACAGGTCAGCTTCTCGTTCAATGATGCTACGCTACAGATAGACCAGGTATATGTCAGGGGATCATACTAATTCAACGACAGATGACTTGTGCTCAAGACCATCGCCTCTATCCACCAGGATTGAGCGACACGACTGCCGGGACATTGCAATGGAGCTGCAGTGGCTGACTCAATCGCGTCCAAATGTCCGATGCTGGGTCATGTTTGAGACATGTGCCTGTGTATTGTTTTGTTCAATGACGTCATTAAATAGGTACGCCTGGTAAACATTACGGATTGGCGAGGTTGCCGTAACTAGTTGGCTCGGTCTAGTTGGATTCTTTAGAATAAGGTCAACGCATGTGAATGGGATAGCAACCGCGATCAAGACAACGAAGAAGGAAGGTGATATAATCAAATTGATTAAATAAGTACTCAACAAAAGATAATAAATTATTAACGAAAATAAAAGAACAACTATCAACCAATGACCCTAACGTAACATAACCCTGGACTATGCTAACCCTAAACTAACCCTACACAATGCTAACACGAAACTAAACTAGCCCTGGCCCTCTGCTGACCCTAAACTAACAATGCTGGAGCAAATGTTGCTACCTCACAATTCCCCTAACTATTACAATACTCGGTTATATTGTACAACCCGAGGCATCTGGCGCACTCGTCAGACCAATGAATCGATTATGTCCACATATAAATCCCTTTGGACATCAACCTAAATCAACGGTAAATACAGAATCTGTTCACATAACACTATTCAAACTCACAATAAGTAGCGCGTAGGTCTCTCGACAAAATACAATGAATTGGCCTTAAACACATATGAGTCCATATCGATGTAAAGAACAATCACGGGAGCCTAGCTGTCAAAGTTACAACAAATGAATTCATAGTCACATACAAATCTCAAAGAACATATATATAACACAGACTTCCTCTGAGCTTACTTGATATTAACACACGACTACAATCTACAAAGTGTCATTTTCCTGTGGTGGCTTCGTCGTGGAGCCTAACGAATATTCGAAGGACGTTCCGGAGGGGCGAGTAAATAGCTCACGTTCGCCTGCCTCGCGAGTCGGCGTGGCGCCCTCTCGAGTAGTAACGACGCACGTTGGTAATCTCGCACGTAGTCGTTCGTTCACAGCGCTCTGTTCGCGGTCGTCGCTCGCTACCGGTCGTGTACAGACACTCGTTGCCTGCAGCTCGTTCAAAGATGTGATTCGTCGCACCTCGTTCGCAGTCGTCATTGGCCGTCTCAGCGTTTCGTTCGCGGCCGCCTCTCGCCGTCACGCGCAACCGTACGTTCGGCGTCGTGAACACATACTTCGTTCGCTCGACCCCCCCTATTGTCCGTAACTACTTCGTCTACGGAAGTGGCTAAGGTTACCACCTCAGCTTCAGGTATTCGTGTAATACACTCAAGTAGGGAAAGTGATCCTTGTTAACACTCCCCACCGTACAACTTGCGTACAATGGATCAGGCTAATTTATACATCATGTGACACCCCTTTAGAATGTAGTAGAATCATCCATAACGCTAACTAAAAGTTGCCACGCTCTGCTGAACGCACCTGTAGTCGTACGGCAGTTATTGTATAATACAAACGCTTGGGCAATACCCGCCGTATACACTGACCTGTCCTTTCTAATTAATTAATACTAAAACTAAAAGAAACCTAGAAATAAGATTATAAAAACCTAAATAGTGTCACAAAGTGGTTTGTATAGAATTTAATCAGGCTTTAGAACAGTGGTTTTGCATACAAAGTATGGTTGATGGGATGGTGCTGCCATCTCTGGTACGTATTGTCGCGGAGGTATACGCTGGTGCCCTCTGGCGATTAAGGCGTGTAACGTTTTATGAACTTATAAAAGTTGTTTACAGAAATGTAGGTGTGAAAAACACTAGGGTCACACCTAGCTTATGAATAGAGTGCATGTTTTATTAAAATTATAGATTAATTCATGAGAGTTGGAATGTACGATGAATATTGTGGTATCCGGCTCGATACAGGGAATCCAGTGATACTAATTATGTAAGTAATTCACGTAAGTTAAAGATTGAATGAGCACTTAAATAGCCAAATGTTTAGCTGGCAAAATATATTTTAAACTCAGCGAGTTGAATGGATTGTTTCGAAGTGTGAAATGTTTCGGGAGCCGGTTTTTGAAGCGACTGCACTTCTCACGCGTTAAAGAAGACTGAGCGATAACCGTCTGCAGTTCCGTATTGACGTGATCTTCGAATGCGAGGCCACCACCGTTTCGTCTGCTACCTGTTGTAACACAATCTCCGTGAGAGACCTTCTCGACATTGCCAACGTCGTGACATCGTTTCCGTGTTGTTGCCTGGTGTTTCGCGTGGGATCGACAAGACAAATCTACCGTCTGCTTTATCGCCCGAGTCGCCTGCTTTCGTCTACGTGAATTCGTTCGCCGAACGCCGAGCGACTTTCGTCCTGACATCTCGCCGAACGCGACCGAGGCGAACGTTGACATTCGCACATCACGAGACATTGGTTACAATTCATAGACTTTACAACGGTGTATACCCGTCTTCATGTAAGCGACCAGCTGTTTAAATTGTCTCCCATGTTAATTCGTATTTGGAAGCATACTCGTCGAGTACAATGTATGGTGTTATAAATATAATGTCATAGCAGAGTAAAAGTTGGCCAACTATCACTGAACCAAATATGTTTATGTTGTTGTATTAAATGGGAACGCCAGTTGGCTTCTCGTACATACATATCTGGTGTCACGTTATGTATCTCGTTCACTCCGAATCCTAGTGCACCTGAACCTATAACTTGCTATGTCAAATCGGGTACCGCCAATTTATTAATTTTTTAATACTTACACTCGATTTTGTGACAAATAGCAAACATGCTACAAGCATATAGTGGCGGTCAAGCGCAAAAATCCATCATGTATTGTTCAAACCGACAAACTGCTTGGTAAGGCAATTACTCGACCGAGGACATTAATTCAACTGTAGCAATTAAAGACTGTTTGAATGTTTTATAAGAGGTAGGTGTTAAACTATCCGATGTCATCTCGGTTACAGTAGACTCCCTGTATAGAACAACACAGAAAACCCTGAACAGTATTCGGCAACAATTGACCAATGTCAGTCACAATCAATCACTATCAATTAGTTCCCTTTCAAGCTGTTATGCCCTATATTTTTACAGTTAGAACTTGAACATGTTTGTCCATTGAACGTACTGACTTGTATCCCTTATGTATACATTTTATAGTCTTATTTATCATTCATGTCATAGTTTGACATACTGGCCTAGCCATTAACGCCACTTAGTGAATTTACGTGTCAGTTTGGGGTAATAAGTTTGTATAAGTTTCACTTCGTATAAGTAACATGTTTCATCATTGAACAGTGGGCGCGGCCAAGAGACATAGGTGACTTTCGGCGCCACTCAACGTATACAATTGTAAATATTTAGAGTAACGCCATCTACTGCGGGTGCAAGATGCTTATTCGTCAACACACTTCCGGGAATGGTAGAACCGTAGAAGCAGCCATTACAGTCACATGACTTCAGCTGTTACGACACTTCCACTTCCGGCGTAGCGCCCCGATTGTATAACTGGAGTAGTACTACGTAAAGACGAACCAAACATAGACTAGCGATTTCCAGAAACCAAAATTAGATCACTGTCTTCCAAGAACCAAACTTAGACCAACGAGTTCCATAAACCAAACTTACACTAGCGAGTTCCATAACCATACATTACCTAGATAACTTTGTAAAAAGGTTAGCTGATCAAAACTATAGAGTTGTACAACTTTCTTACTTTAACGCGTACGTGTCGTAAATTCGTGCCAGTGTAGTATATTTTAAGCGTATGAACGCGTGTATGTCGTGAATTCTTACCAGCTTAGTACATTAACGAGGTAAGGTTCTAAAAATTTAGCTGACCAACACAATACACCTGTACAACTTTCTTACTTTAATGCGTATATGTCGTAAATTTGTGCCAGTGTAGTGCAAACAGAACAAGTAGACAAGGTAAAACCATGCAAACAGACCAAACAGAGCAAGACATGATAAAACTGAGCAAACTTAGAAATCACAACAAGTAGACATGATAAAACTGAGCAAATTGAGCAAACAAAACAAGTAGACAGCATAAAACTGGTAAAAAATGGAAAATTGAGCAAACAGAATCGTGAACGTTGTAAATTATATGAAAATGTTACAAATCTATCGCGCTGAAACGCTAAGATGAGGAGAAGTAGGAGAGGATATACGCTCTGTCACTCAGTCACTCAATCATTCAGTGACTCACTCACACATTCACTCACTCACATCTACTGCGCTGAAACGAACGCTAAAATTGAGGAGAAGGAGGGGATATATGCTTACTCACTCACTCACTCATTCACTCACTAAGTCACTCACTCAAATCTACCGCGCTGAAACGCTAAAATTGAGGAGGAGGAGGGGATATATGCTCACTAACTCACTCACTCACTCACTCACTCACTCACTCACTCACTCACTCACTCACTCACTCACTCACTCACTCACTCACTCACTCACTCACTCACTCACTCACTCGCTCACTCACTCACTCACTCACTCACTCACTCACTCTCTCACTCACTCACTCACTCACTCACTCACTCACTCACTCACTCACTCACTCACTCACTCACTCACTCACTCACTCACTCACTCACTCACTCACTCACTCACTCACTCACTCACTCACTCACTCACTCACTCACTCACATAAATTCATAAATTCGTGCCAGTCGTGCCAGTGTAATGGAAACAGATCAAGTAGACAAGACAAAAGTGAGCAAACAGACCAAACAGAAGAAGTAGACAAGGGAAAGAACATAATCATCTGAATCAAGGTACATACACTAGTATCTAGCGTCATCTCATTTGCGTAACCAAACACACCGAACGTACATCACGTGCCTTCCCTTACTATAAAAACTGCGCGACCATGAGATAGGTGACATTCGACACCATCCAACGGATTCCAATGTAACTAGTTAGATTAACGCCATCTATCGCGGATACCGTATCTCTATTCGTCGATATACTTCCGGGAATGTTGGGACCATAGGGGCGGCCACGAGAGTCACGTAACTTCGGTACGTCGTCACTTTTGACGTAGCGCCCCCAGTCGATAATTGAGAAGAAGCGCCAACTAGTGACTTTACTGGTCGGTTTGGGGCGACCAGTACATCGCATAAGAAACTTTAAAAAAGGCTATCTCGCGAAAATGTTAACAATTCACCTCGGGAGTTGGTTAAAATTTCGCGAGAGTAACCTATTTTTGTATCTAACCCTAATTATATAATGTTACCTGCTAGATGGCGCCACCATGTAACTTAGTATTACAGTTATGCACCAGGGGCGGTACGCAGGAAGTGTCGTCGTACCGGATGTCACGTGACTGCCATGGCTGCATCTGACATATAGGGTAGATGGCGTTACTCTAAATAGTTACATGTCACGTGATTTTCCTTAGCAGTTTTAGCCATAGTGATTTTTCGACAATAACCTGTTTTGAAAGTTACTTATTTCGAACTGGTGAAACGTAAAGTCACCAGTGTGGCTCTTATTGATAGGTCAATAGGTCAATCTGCGATATGAAAGTCGCCGGACGCTGCATGCCGGCGCGACCCCGGCGCCCAGACCGCAACTCGATAGATAGAACGGTACCCGACACAAGCTGATCCGCCTGTGAAGTTGGGTATTCAGCGGACTGAAGAAAGTGGTAGTTACTCATTTACACACGTTTATTTTTCTATAACGCACCGTTCTAATTAGTTGATTTTCTATTCGCTAGATGGCATCACCATGTGATGTAGTACTCCAGTTATCCATTAGGGCGCTATATATTGGAATACGTGAAGGGTGTCACCTATCTCATGGTCGCGCAGTTTTTATAGTAAGGGAAGGCACGTGATGTACGTTTGAGATGACGCTGGAAACTAGTGTATGTACCATGATTCAAATGATTCTGGTCTTTCCCTCTTCGACTCTCGAGAAGTACATATCATGTCTGGTTGCACCCGCTATTTATAAATATGGAAGTGTGTCGCCGGATAGATGGCTGCTTCAAATGCATAAGCTTTCTGTGAAGAGAAGCGATACCTCATACGAGTCTCATGATCTCATGGTTGGACGTGAACCCGAACATGACTGCCTCTTGAAATGAAGGTATGTCACGTGATTTTCCTTAGATATTTTGGATATAGACATTTTTCGATAATAATCTTTTTGAAAGTTACTTATCCGAACTGGTCGCCCCAAAACTGACACGTAATTTCAGTAGGCGCTTTTCGGTTGGTCAATTGCTCAAACTATGATATGAAAATCGCCGGACGCCCCTTGTTGAAGCGATCACAGCGTCGAAGACCACAACTCGATAGATAGAAAGGTGCCCCACACAAGCTGAGCCGTTGCCTCGTGTGTTGTCTCGTCTGTTGTCCCGTCTGTTATCTCGTCTGTTGTCTCTTCCGATGCTTCGTCCATTATCCCATCTGTTGTTTCCTATTGTCTCGTCTGTTGTCTCGTCCGATGCCTCGTTCATTGTCCCATCTGTTGTTTCCTGTTGTCTCGCCTGTTGACTTGTCCCTTATATCGTCCATTGTCTCATACGTTGTCTCGGCTCTTGTCTCGGTCGTTTTCTCGGACTTTGTCGCGTTCGTTGTCTCGACCGTTGTCTCGTCTGCTGTCTCGTCTGTTGTTTCGTTTGTTTTCGTCTGTTATCTCCCCGATGTCTCACATAAAAGGCATGAATTTAATCGCTATAAATAAGATAAGATAATAGATAAACTACCAAGGATCTAATTCTAAGATGAACGCCCTGTTCGAAAAAACGAGGAATTAGGTTCTGCAATAACATCGTCCTATACGTATTCTACATTTCGTGTACAGTAATTCAGATAAATATGCATCCGTTGAATTGTTAATGCGTTTATTATAAAGTACGCCTTACTATAGGGCCACATTTTAGATACGTAGTCATCAGTCACACAAGCGCTTGGTCCTTAGGCTAAGCCTCAGCTTACGGGCCAACCAGTGTCGTGTGAGACAGGTTCAAATATTGTTCGGTAATTTTATATTTTAGTTGAAACATATCTCTCAGACGAGCCTATCTTTTAACATAGAAATCCTTTGAGAGGTCTTTTGAGAGAAGCGTAAATGCGTTTCTTATGGAGAGAAAACCTAACTTCCTACGAAATCGGCGGATTTTTGGCTTTTTTGTCGCTCCCTGGAGGAAAGTCTAAATGTTTCGCTATCTTTTAACATGGGGTTCCTCGGCGCCGCTATACCGTCCCACAAAAGAGACATCATATACTACTAACACCAACATTGACCGGATATTGGCTTGCCGAACGTCGATTAGTCTATGCGATCAATTATTTACCTACCAACAAAGATGTTTCTTTAATTCCTGTCCTGTATATGATTGATGATTATTGTTACTAGATTCAGTTCACATCATCTCTTCACTGTGATGTTTGGTAGCGTTTCATGTCCATGGTGAGTGTGCGCTAGCAAATTGAACATCACACACGTGACTGATATGTAAACGGTTTGCACTGTCAGAAACGGAAGTCAACGTTGAAAATAAAGTTCAGTGATGCAATGGTAGAGATAGACCAGTTATCTGTCACGGGGTCATATTGTTCATTGACTGTTGACGTCATCATCATCACCCCTTGTCACTAGTATCAAGCTATGCCAAACGACTGCAGGGGCGAATCCGTGTTGGTGCTGTGGCTGACTCAGACTTGTCCAACTGCCCCCACAACATAAATACAGTCGTTCAATGTGACTGCTGCCACGACCATGCACACGGTAGGTGAGTCAGACTGAGTGCTCCAGCTGCAACGCTTCGTGTCAAACACTTCCGTACAGCACAAGGCCACATCCTGCGAATCTTGCACACCGAAAACGAAAGTGGTAACATTGGGATCAGACACCGCCTGTGGCAAGTTGGGCATTGACGACCATTGCCGTCGTTTCAGGTCCAGACACTCAACTGATGCCAGCACATTCTCGTCGCCAACACCCTCTCCTCCAACTACATAGACAAAGTCGCCCAGAGACACACTGCGGTGTTTCCAACGTGCAGTGGTCATTGGCGGCATCGTCTCCCACTTCTTTGTGGCCAAGTCGTAGAGCCAGCATTCGTTCAAGAAGACTCCCTTGTAACCGCCAGTCAGCAACAAACCTCCTTCGACACAAAATACGCTGTATAACCTTCCGACAGATTTTGGCGATTTCCAACAACTGGATTCTTACTCATAATACTGGCAGTGATTGTACTCAGCAACTTTTCTCCGAATCATGGACAGTCCACCAACCACCAACAGACAAAACTTCATTCGGAAGTTGGTGCGAGACAGAGTGCGACAACTGGTGAATTCGTGTTGGTGCACGGTGTCTATCTTGAACGCCATTGCCTCATGTAGATATTCAAATCACAAACGATGATGGGGAGTAACTCCGGTTCCATTGCCAGCTGGACTGGGTCCGACGTGTTTTCTTTAAGACCACACTTGAACATTGCCTTGAGGTAATCTCTCGCGACTCCAGAACGTTTCGTAGACACGGGATTTCGACATCGCCCGACTGCAATGTCACATCGGTGTTTTTCTTGTTCTGGTGCAGTTTAAGCATACCCTTCATGAAATCATTCTGGTACGGCTTATCAACAAAACATTCTAACTTCGTGTTAGCAGATGCTACAACAAAAACATATTTAATGTTCAATCATAAGCTCAATTTAAAACGTAGAGAAATCTTTATTTAAAATAAAGGTCCAATATATTGTCAGTTTCTGACAAACAAATAAATATTGCCATTGATAAATTACACTACAGCACATGCAATCAAATATGCTTTCCCTCTCCCCCCGCTCTGTTTCTCTCTTTTTCTCTCTCCCTCTCTCTCCCTCCCTCTCTCTCCCTCTCTCTCTCTATATATATATATATCTCTCTCCACCCCTCTCTCTCTTTCTGTTTCCTCCTCTCCATCTCCCCTTCTCTCTGTCTCTCCCTCAGCCTCTTCCTCTCCCTTTCCCTCTCGTTCTCGCCCTATCCCCATATCTTCCGACGCCCCCCTTTCTCTCTCATTGTCCCCCTCTCTCAGTTGCGTTTTCTGTATAAACATATTACTGTAACACACACACACACACACACACACACACACACACACACACACACACACACACACACACACACACACACACACACACACACACACACACACACACACACACACACACATTTGATTGATTTGTACTAAATAATAACACAGCGAAGGTAAGTTTTTATATAGTGCAGTATCCAGTCCTTAGGAGAGCTCCATCCTTTTTAAACACTAAACAATTTATAATGTCGTTACAAGTAGGATTTTGACTTTTTGACCTCAACTGTGACTTACGACATTAAGATATTATACATTTCTATGACTATTTATGTTTAATAGACCGTATCCTTTCAATTGATGCGAGCCACAATGCCATATTATTAACAATAAGCATTTCCCCGAACCAATCCATTTCTCTTTATTGAGGAATATGTTTGGTTATCTTTATCATGCAGTGAAAACGGCGTCAGCGGATACCTGCGCAAAGCGAAACATTTTTTAAATAATGGACACTTCCCAAATGAATAGTTTGCATTGTTCACTATTTTTTCAGTAGCAGTAATCTGGTCATAAGGGAGATATTGCAACTCCGACGTTGTCTACTATGCACAGGCGTCACTGCATTATGCCTATGGTTAATCTTTGTATCAGGATGTTATGTTATCTCAATCAGGCCGTTTGCCAGGATTGTGACATTTTCAGATTTACCCATTCTTATTTTTAACTATCCGTTACGCTCACGGAAATTTGTTTTGTTATATGTATTAACGATTTCTCACAAGCCAGTCATAAGCTCGATTTCATTATGTATGCAGATGACACTACATTATTTAGTACTTTAAGCTCTTTTAGTGACAACCCCGAAAATAGAAAATACAATCCTCAATAATTGAAGAACAGTCTAAAGTTATTAAATGGCTAAAAATGAATTAAGTGTGGGTTATAACAAACTTCTTTTAAATGTGATAGTCATCGTCTCCGTGCACGTTGTTAGGTGAATATAGTTATGTTAAATGTGATATGATTGTCGTACATAGCTAGAGGAAGATCAGTTGTTTCAATATTTCTGCCACACGCGTTGTTAGTATCACAATCTTGCCAGTTAGTGGTGCTTATATCAAACACTCGGAATAACTGTAAGCTGCAAAGAACATCATTTCGTGTGCTAAATAATCAGTTTGCAATGAAAACCACATTATTAAAACTAGGCTCGTCTTTAGAAAGCACTTAGCGATTAACACGAAGGAGACCCATCCTTACAAGCGCCTTCTCAAGTCGGCGATTTCGATCGCAGCATTTAAAATTCAATTGGTGACAAAGCACACCTATCTAACATCGTCTGTCACATGTTAGGGTGTTGTTGCAATTAGTAAAATCATCAGACAAACTAACTTTTTGCCACATAAATTATTCAAGCCATTCTCAAAAGTGGAACCTTCATGTGAATATTCGTGTTAAATTATGCATGTAATATTTCTGTGTTGATGTCTATTTTCCTTACTCTCTCAAAACATGCGACCAACGAATTCAATGGATTGGTGGCTCAATTGACAATTCTGAATGAACGTCTGAACATTGGTGCCCCGTTGCAAAAACATATATGTATATTTGCAAGGTGTAGTAATATCACTCTGTATAACAATGCAGTTTTGATAACATCTTACGAAGACTTTATTATAGTTGTACAGTTGCGTTGGAAAGTGAGCACAATAAAATTCAGTGACGTACTTAGAGGAACATGTTTGTTGTATTTTCCTATATCACATGTTATGCCTTTAAATGATAGCATGACAAACTAACGGGTGACTAAGTTTGACCCATATTTCCCTCTCCAATAGCCTAGAGCAACAAGCCCACCATCATTTGTTGAACGCTTTTCTTCTTCTATATTTATTTTCTGACGAAAACAGCACTCGCAAAATACAGAGTGGTGGATTCATTTGGCCAGGAAATCAATACTTACTCGCTAGGGCAGACATAAATTCAATACTTACTCGCTAGGGCAGACATAAATTACACTCCATTACCAGGGGTAGTGGCAGTGTGTGACACAATATATAATAATCCAATTTAATCTCGTTATATGGATATAGTTGCATTTTAAAACCGATAATTAGACCAAATAGCCAAATGCGACTTTACGGGGTAATGTATTGTTTTTGCCAATATATAAATGCTTAAACCAGGTAGTTTAAATCTAGCTTAATTTGAAGTTTTATATTGTGTATGTATTGTACCAGTGCTATTGTATAATACGGAGAATGTTATATATAAGTTTATAACTTCTTGCATTTCCCTTAAACATTTTCATATTGTTCAATGCTTAACAATATGTTGTTATTGTTCCACTTTTATGGTAGATTAGCTTACAGATATGCATGTTTACACCTTATCTTAAATTACACTTTGTACTTATGTTTAATAAATTCAATTCAAATTCAAACCAGTATGTAAATACGCAATGGCCCAATGTGACCCAAGGTAGTATTAGTAGATATATAATAAGGCAATAGCAAGATAGCTACTTTAAAGTGTAATTGAAGACCATATTTTAATGTCAAACTATGAACAAAGTATCCGTGAAGATGACTATCTTGAAGGAATCCTTCAGAGACAACATTTTGCTTTTAAACGAAAATAAAACTTGGCACTATTTACTCAATTACCACCACGTTACTAGGTAATTACTCGCGACGCCAGAACGTTTCGATGACACGGGATTTGGACATCGCCCGACTGCAACCTCTCATCGATGTATTCCTTGTTCTGGGGCATATTACGCATACGCTTCATGAAGTCATTCTGGTACGGCTAATCAACAAACCTTCCGACCTTCATGTTAGCAAATGCTACAACAAAAACATATTTAATTTACAATCATAAGCTAAATTTAAAACATAGCGAAAGCTCAATTTAAAATAAAGGTCGAATATATTGTCAGTTTCTGACAAACAAATAAATATTGCCTTTGATAAATTATACTATAGCACATGCAATCAAGTACGCTTTCCCTCGCCCCCCGCTCCCCCGCTCTTTTTTCTCTTTTTCTCTCTCCATCTCTCTCTCACCCTCTCTCTCTCTCTCTCTCTCTCTCTCTCTCTCTCTCTCTCTCTCTCTCTCTCTTCTCCCTAATAGGTAACGGTGTGGTTACTAGGTAACGGAGTGGAAATTAAGCAAGCCTGTAAAGCCTGAACATTCTTGTTAAGCATTTTATAAGCCAACAGAATACTCGTAATAAATTTGGAGACTTAATCTGGAATTGATAGGTATCCTCTCCTGGCATTCACAACCACCAGTTACCACTCCGTTACCAAGTAGATGCAACGGAGTGGGAATTATCGGAGTATAAATGTCATCACTTTTTACATTGCTCTCAGCTCATAGTGCTCGACAATGTGATGATAACCCGTGCATGCGGAGAGGTCTGGAAGACTATCAATTCACACGTATCAAAAACTAATTATATTGCTTTACGAGTTGAAAATATTGGTAGCTGAGTAGTAGACGAGAAAGAGTACTCATCATACACGCCACGAATCAAGTTAAATTTCTCTGGAAAGTGGAGAGCATTTTGATAACTTTAAAAAAATTTCGATGTCGTGTGGGAACACCTTGTAGAAGAACCACCAACCGCAATAACCACACAAGCATTCGCTAAGTGGTCCGCATTTTTAGTGTTCGTAACGAAGTGGTAATGAAACCTGGGGAAACATATATTTAGTCGTGTGTGCCACAATTGCTATTGTGTCAGGCCAGTGTGTTTTGCACAATGAATCATGGGATTATATGTGTATCTGCCACTGTCCTAGGAAATGTATTCTGTAGCATACAAATAACATTACTGCCAATGTGAAAAGCAGACAACATATCAGGGACAGACGAAATTTCACAGACACACCACCTATATGTCTCTCTGCTGTTCACTAAAAGTCAAGACGCAAACCGATCTGTTGATTTCTTGGTTGACATTTTTGGTATTTATACAAAATAGCATCCTACAGGCATTATCCATGAATTTGGGGAACTATAACATTGAAGAACCAAATTTACAAAAGTATCACGTAATTTGACTTTTATCCATATATATGTACACACACACACGCACACGCTTTCGCACACGCGCACGCACACACGCACACGCACACGCACACGCACGCACACACACATACATATATATACCGACTTGAGGTAATCGCACAGCGAAACATTGTTACGCTTGATAAATGCTCGATAATGGGCAGATTATACACGCAAGGACACGCACACACGCTCGCGCGCGCATGCAGTATGCACACGACAGTTTATTCTTCATACCAAATTACGATTATGCTTGGTTAAGTATATTGCAAATATACAGCTTTACAGTATAGCAATTGCACTATTCGCTTAATGTTTTTATTTTGTGTTCATAGTGTTAACTGTCAGTGTAGATGTAATCTAAACAGGAGTGTTAACATTGTTGCTCAATATAATATCATCCGGCGTGTTCACAATGTCCCTTGGAATTATATTATGTGTAAAGTTCACAACGTTGGTCAATGTCATATTATCAGTAGTGTTCACAATCTTTGCCTTTGTTATCTTGTCAGGAAACGTCACATTGTTTATTGGTGTAATCCTATTACGGATGAGTTGGATCATCACGTGTACAGTTGTTGTTTAGAATACTTTTCAAGTCGTGATTATGCCAGTTTTTGGTACGTTTCCACTGTGTGTTTGACATACGGCATGTACAAGCATATATGGTCTGGGCCTGCTTAGTGCCTGGATAGTGAGTCGTTCTAAAGATATACGTGCATGAGAAATATTTGGACAATTCTGTATTCTGCGGATAATTTATCGGCTATCCATTGACAACAGGTGATTGACCACCAGGTACCAATAGACTCTGCAGTATCGCTTGTTAGCAACCCCGGCGCCCAAGTGACCGTGTGCTACCGTTGAGAAATGCGTAAGTGACCGTGGCCGTAAGCACTACCTGAACTGACTTCACTAACGCTATAATAATAGGGGAGACCACCGCTAAGACCAGGCCCAGTAGTGCGTCGCAGTCGAACGCTGGGGCCAAACTTTTGGAGGAAACTGTGGCGACGTCAACAACAACAGATGAGGCAACGTTCAACAGACTGCTGGAAATGCAATAAAACAGTTTCCAGAAGTGCTTGCAATCCTTCATGGAGAGAACAAACTCAGAATAGACAACTTCATGGCCGAGACAATAAAATCTACGACTGACCTAAAGCACAGCCTTGCAGTATACTCAGCAGGAGGTGGCCGACCTCAAGCGTAAGTTATCCAATTTTGACACCAACCTAGTGCCACTAGCGTCGATCACCTGCAAAAACAACTGTAGAAGCTTGAAGAAAACGTCAACTATGTAGACAACCAAACTAGACGAACGAACGTCAGGATGGGCGGCATGCCAGAAATCGCGGACGAAACGTGGGAAAAAACGGAAGAACTGGTAAAAAACAGCTGGTTGAATAAGTTCGCCATCAGAGCAGACAAAGTCTAAACGATGGAGATTGAGCGCGCTCACCGAACTGGCGCTGCGAAAATGATGAGCGAGGCGAAGAAGCAACGATCCGTGGTAGCAAAAAACTGCATCGTTTAAGGACCGCGAGTACCTGTTATACAAAGCCCCACTCGTGAAGCCGAAAGGTGTATATGTGAATGAAGACTATACACTGATGGTCGTACAGATACGTAAATACCTTCTTCCGAAGATGATGCAACTACGTGCTGAAGGAAAGTATGCGTACACCTCGTTCGAAAGACTAATTGTCAGAGATCGCCGCTGACTGTCGTGTGCTATCTTGAACGCCTACACATATTTCCAGTACCATATACCTACCTATAACCCAATATCTATCACGTCTACGTGAATTTGTACAATATGACTCGTGTAATTTATATTTAAATGCATTTATATTGCATTTATTATTGTAATCAGTTATGCTGTGAGTCAGACACCAGTGTAATTAACATGCCTAGTCACCTTTTTTGTTTTTTTCCTTACTTGTTCTTTTCTTTATTACCCTTCCTACCCTTCACTTGTGTTTAATCAAAGTAACATTTAACAATTACAAAACCAAGCGTGAACTTAACGCTATGTCAAAATTCGTTTTATCTATGTTAAATGGATTCTTTGAGAATTTTAATCTCTTTGTAATGTACTCAATTATTACGTAATCCTGTTAATATGATTATATCAAGTAATTATTAATCACTAATGACCCTGACAATATATCAAAACAATAACTCCACGTACGCGGAGTTTCTACTTTGGGCCCATCTTCTCGATCCGTATAAGGCATGCTCATGAATATTCGAGACTATCCGTCAGACTTCGATTAGCTACGCCGAGTTAATAGATGCAAGGAATACGTCATCAACATGTGTGTATATGGATTAGTCACCGCCATGCAAATGAGTCGTGAACGATAAAATTATAAACATGAAACATGGACTAGCTGCTGTTTGTGTCACAGATTCAGCAAAGAAAAGAAAACCTCTCCACGCACGAAGCCGCTGATGGCGATGGCGACGCCGATGTCATATTGAATGATTGGCATTGTTTTTGTTGGAATATAAAAAAGCTATGGTATTATCATGTTTCTTTTTCACTAGGAACATCTTGATATACGTTTTGAAAAGAAGTTTTAATGAAACGTTTAGGTAACAGAAATGTATTGAAGCCGAGAAACATTCAGTAACATCACCATTTTACTTGCACCTATATTCCAGCTGCTATTTACGTAAGCAATATAAATACATTATACGTCACTAAAGTAATTTACGGTATTAAAATAGGATAGGTGGTTACGTACTTTCCTATATACATAAGGTTTACTTTTAGTTTGAAAAATGTAGATCTATAAAGAACATAATATTATTGTCGACAAAATATTAAGTTATATTGCATCAGTGTAAAACATGTTTTATTTTGTACTGGGAGTGCAATAATTATTTGTTCTGCCCATCATTTAGAATAAAAGATATTAAATTGGTTTCTGTCGAACTCCTGTTTCGATAACAAATAAAATGGTCATTGTATGATGGAAATTGTTGTTGGGGGTTTGCTTATCCATTTCCGGGCGTTGCAGCCTTGATGGATTGTCTATAGACAGCTCGTTCGTTTGCCAGTCTCCCCACTCGCCAGACGTCTACTCCCAACCATTCCTCTATGTCCTTCTCTCATTGTCTCCTAGGTCTTCCTCTGCTTCTGCTGCCTTTCACCTAGAAAGAGATTGATGCCGTTTTACATGGCCGAAATAACTTAGTTTCTGTTTCTTTACAAAGTTCAATAAAGTCCCGGGTATAACACCAACCTCATCTGCGATGGATTCGTTAGTTCTACGTTCAGTCCACGAAACTCGTAATATCTTTCTATAACACTTGTTTTCAAATGCATTTATACGTTTAGTAATGTTCTTACTAAGAGTCCAGGTTTCGCACGAATACGTAGCAGTTGGAAATATGTAGACTCGGATCATTCGTAGTTTCATATCTTTGTTCTTTGATGGAAATAATGTTATAAAAGTACAAAACTTTAAAAGTAACGCATATTTTAAAACACTATTTTCAGTCATTATTGGTGTATTAGCTCAAGAAGATCCCTAAAAATTTTGAATTTTTTGAAAATTTATATTTTATGAATGTTCAAAATTATTGTAAAAGCAATTTTGTCGACACCTTTTTATACACTACTCCCATTATAGTTCACTTAACACAAACTTGTTTCAACAAGTTTTGAAGAATATGCTGTAGAACACAATCCAAACATGATAAGCATAGGAAAGCATACATTTTATTATGTACTCCTACTTTGCAACATAATGACAGGATGATATGCATTTGGATGCACAAATCGATCGATTGCACAAATCCATTTGAAACGTAGTGATGTACATATTCCCAGCAGAAGCCACACGGAACTACTGGCAACAAAGTCAGACATCGTCTTCACTACTGTGCCAGTTAACATATTGTTCTATTACTAGCACTGCTGTGCATTTTGATGCACAAAGCTATCAGATGCACACATCCATTTAAAACTTGAAGTGAGGTACACTTTCCCAGTAGATGTCGCACAGAACAGAATGGGGCAGAACAAAGTCAGACATCATCTTATGTCAGGTGATCCATTGTCCAATTAATGGCACTGCTAAGTAGAGCTCTTCAATTTCCACTTTCTATCAGCTCAGCTATTTCCAGTGTTCCTGCAAATAAACAAAGTTGAATTTAGGAAACTGAGCTTAAATATGAGTTAACTAACTCAACAAGACTTATCACCAAATGTACAGCTGGCTAAATGAAACAAAAATACAAGAGAACGTTGTTATGTTGATTCAGTCAGACTAAAATCACTATCCATTACTTCGGCCAACTTTTAATTTGCTTCTACATAATTACCTGTATGCATTGGTCATATACAGTGCACTCGAGATAACTCTTACCTGTATGCATTGGTCATATACAGTGTACTCCAGATAACTCGAACTCACATAAGTGAATGTTCGCTAAGTTATGTCAATCTTTTCCTCGGTCCAGTGCAAAGGTCTCAATAAGGGGACCTTCTGATAACTTTCTAGTTATTAGAAATTCCACTTATCAGTATTGTCATGGGTCCCTGGAAGTTCGACCTTATCCAGAGTGCACTGTATGTTTTCCTTTATTCTTGCTCTAATAATTAATGTTGTATATAATTATACATATGGGCCATTCTCATAAAAAGTGTACAGTAACGGTAAAGTAACATGTCAAAAATAAATGTTTAATTTGTTTTTAGCGAGTACTATTATTATGAAATGAGCTACTCACACGAAGCAGCGCAACTTGATCTGATCTATTATTAAAAAAAAAAAAAAATATTCATGGATAGAAATTTATGTGCTGATCTGCTGGTGTCCAAAATGCATCGCAAAATTTCGTGGCAACATGGCATTGTGTATTTTTTAATAAACCTAAAACGTTTACATTGAATGATGACATGCCAGTAAGATTTACTAACAATCGTAGCTGTAGCATTAAAAACAGTCTGTGAACGTACGAATATCACATTTTTATGTTTCGGTTAAAAAAATGGTGAAACGGGGTCTTTTCAAAAACGGCTGACTAGAATTTGGAAAGGCCAGACCTGTAAACACACATACCCAAATCCCAGATTTAGGCAAACAAATTACATCCACGACCAAGTTATTCCTCTTGCTATGGATGCATATACTGATATTTTAGTGTGCATTTTCGTTCACTGCATGTCAAATACCGGACAATGCAGTTTTACTAACTAGAAAGGCGAGACCATTGCCTAAGGCTATGTTATTTACTTTAGTAGAGGCTCGACAGACTCAGTGACAATCATAGCGGCAGCTGACACCGACTGCAGCCGTCCGCGTCCGTTATAATTCTATTCAATCGAAACGTTACTCGGCTGACGGCATTGGGAAGCAGAATAAATAAACAATGTATACGCTTCCTACACTGATAAAATAGCTGTCAAAATACATATGTCTACAAATTGCTTATTTACAATGCCATTGTTTGACTCAACTCACCTCGGAATCAGACATGTTAGCTGTGTGTGTGTGTGTGTGTGTGTGTGTGTGTGTGTGTGTGTGTGTGTGTGTGTGTGTGACGTCAACGGTCTTTGCGCGTGCATGGATATTCATTATACCCGACCTACAGAATTAATCATCCACGTGGCAACAAGCTCAAAATGATTTGCGTAAACACAATGGTTTATCGGCTTTTTGCGCAGATAGCACCAAAATTAGCAGAGAAATTACTTATGGGAAATTAATATGTCTTGATACGCTACACATCGAATGTATATTAGCTTACAAAGAATCCCTTTAACATTATTGCACAGGCTCACTTACAAAATGTTATCAAAGAACGTTATAGTACCTATGACGATAGATGCTTTTTGCTGACATTTACTCTTGCGTGAACTGCTCAAAATGAAATGACGTTGTATTTAAATAGTGCAATTTAATATTATTTACATTTTTAGTCTATAGGTATATGGTGTGCATCGAAATATGTCGATATACAGTCAATATTCACGTTGTTTTCATTTTGGGGAGGGCAATGATTTTACATTTTCTTTTCACTACATTTAGTGTTAGTAATTTTACATTTTTATTTTCGGGACAGTGTATCATATATTGTATTTCCCCACAGCTTAGTGTTTACACAATAATCAATTTGTGTGTTGTTCAATATACTTACGATATTCTCACTCTACGTTAATGTTGTGGCAGTACATATGCTGTAATTTCTTTTCACACATTTTGTGCTGATGCAATAAGTACGTTGTGTTATCTATGCATGCGGAATATTCGTAATATTCTCTTTTACAAAATGTATTTGTATTGTGCTTAGGGTATAGCTTATGTAGCTCTTTCACAACGTCTAGTCCATGTTTATATGATATGTCCTGTAAACATGGAGCACTATTGTTTATTAAATTATCCAATATGATTGATAACAGTTATTTCTTAGCGCAATTTGGTGGTATAGAGAAAAAAGTATCTGTATCACATATTAGAAACGGATGAAATGAATGAAGATGGGGATATTGAACCATTTCAATATTCACCAAACTTTGATGAAGATAATTTAATAAACCATTTAATCAACAAGCAAAGCAAAATTATCGTGCTAAGCCTAAACTGTCAGAGTTTAAATGCAAAAAATTAAGAAATTAAAATAAAGCTAGAGACATTCAGAAGTAGTGGCTGTGAGATTGGTGCTCTATGTTTACATGGCTCGATGAAGAGGCTGATACGTCTTTATTAATATGCCAAGACAAAATCTGCAGTGCATATTCTGGTTTGGCAATCTACCTCAACAACAAATACAATTACAAATCTATAAATATCCATGCTAATACAGACACTTGGGTAGGTCAATTTATTAAAATAACATGTTGTGCCATGAAAAAAAAAATTCTTGGAAATATATAGCGACGACCTAGAGATTTAATTGAAAACTACCATATATGTACAGACGATTCTGCATCAAACTTAGTTGATTTACAAAAATCTAACAGTGAAATAATAGTTGCAGGAGATTACAATATTGATTTGCTTAAAATTAACGAATAACGCTAATATGTTAATATGTGAATATTTTTACACAATCGTTTCACATGATTTCTTCCTTAAAATTACTTTGCCAACACCACTTTCACAATATCATGGAACAGTCATTGATAATGTTTTGTGCAATTTGTGAAAAGGATTCTTCAAATCCTCAGCTGGTATTTTAGTGAGCAATATTTCTGATCACTTTCCGTCTCCCTTGTAACCGCCTGTCAGCAACAAACCTCCTTCGATAAAACAAACGCTGTATAACCTTCCGACAGTCCCTGGCAGGGCCGTCAGTGACTTCCATAACGGGAGTCATGGCAAAGGCAGTGGTTGTACTCAACATAGTTGCTCTGACCCATAGTTAGTCCACCAACTACCAACACACAAGACTTCATTCGGTTGGTGCGAGGCAGTGTGCGACAACTGGTGAATTCGTGTTGGTGCACGGTGTCTATCTGGAACGCCATTGCCTCGTGTAGATATTCAAAGCACTTGGTTGTCAGATGATCAACTTTGTGCTTTATGTGCCGCAGGTTGTTGCGAGAACAATACGGCATGCGAATGTGTTCAAGGATGGTTTCCAAGGACGACTTCCTGTTGACAAGATCATGCCGGACCCAACCCAACACAGCATCAACGACAACGTCTTCATCTCCAACATTGACATCATCATCTTTGATACATTCGATGAGTTCCGAGCGCGATAACTCATTGAACTCATCGACAAATGCAACTGTCTTGAACTCGGACTTCATCATTCTCGTGGCATTCTGCTGCAACTTATTGATTCGATAAAATGCCGAAAACTTGTAGAATCCGATACAGTTGGCCGGCTCGACCTGCTTCAACATAAAGTTCTCGCAGACAGGCCGCCTTGAGCGTGTCCAGCTGCAAATCCTCAGGTGGTATTTTAGTTAGCAATATTTCTGATCACTTTCCATACTTTCTAAGTCTGGACTATGTTGAAATCACTACAGCGATACCAAGGTTTATACGAATAAAATAACAAAATCCTGACTCACTCAAAAAATTTAAACTTGAAATAATATTTATGAAACTTAGCGCACATACCATTGATTACCAAGGGCATTATTATGTCGATAAAGTTTAGTAACAAATTATATTCGAGAACGAAACAGACTCCCGTAATTGCAGAGCATTATCATAAACTTAAAACTGACTTGCATACTTACAATAACATTCTTAAAAGTAATATTAGATTAGCTACGCAAATGCATTACCAATCCAGGTTGTAAAGCATAAGCATGATGTTAAAAAGACGTAATGTTTAATAAAATAAATTATTCAGAAAAGTCAAAAGAAAGAATAATTTCCAGATTTGTTTAAAGTCGATGGGGAAATGATTAGGGACAAATTCTTTATTGCAAAGAGATTTAACACGCTTTGTACTAATGCTGGTCCTACTCTAGCCTTTAAAGCAACTAAAAGTGGAGGTATATCATACAAAGATTACCTGAAAAACCCGATATTTTACAGCTTCAGCTATAACCCAATGGAAACTACTGTTAAAATAATTGATCGTTTACCTCCAAAATCAAGTTGTGGAAAAGACGGTATATCTACACAATTACTAAAATTGATAACACAAATGATATTAGCAATGCAATCATTCTATTTATTAATCAATCAATAATAACGGGTATATTTTCAGACAAATTAAACATTACAAAAGTCATACCCCTTTTCAAAAAGGTGATGTTTCCAACTTTAACAATTATCGACCTATTTCTAACCTGTCAGTAATTTCAAAACTTTTTGAAAGGGTTATGTTTGATCAAATACACGATTACTTTCATTCTAAAGCATTACACAACAATAGCCAATATGGGTTTAGAAAGAAACATTCTACTGAGCTTGCTACGCTCAAAATTACAGACACAATTATTCAAGAACTTGATAAATCGATTACTCCAATAAATATATACCTTGATTTATCAAAAGCATTTGACACAAATGATCACAATCTACTGGTACAGAAGTTAAATTACTACGGATTAAATGACAAGGCTTCTCTTTGTAAGAGTTATTTACAAAATCATAAGCAGTACGTATAAGTTGAAAATTATAAGTCTAAGGAACTAGTCATCAACACCGGTATCCCTCAAGTATCAATTTTAGGACCACTATTATTTATTACATGCATAAATGACATAGCACTTTCTAATGACCTTTTCAAATTCATAACGTATGCTGACGACACCACATATATGTATATATATATATATATTATATATATATATATATATATAGGCAACACCAGCATGCAAAATACAACAAAGCCAAGGCCCCCAGTCCCATGCAGGACCGAAAGAGTCTACGACCAAGGAGGCGGTTCAGGTCAACTAGGGTTACGTGCACGGGGTGCAAAGAATCTCTAAGTCAAGAAGAGCTGCCGAGAGAAGATAAGTAGATTGGTGATAGCAACATATAACGTTAGAACACTGCTAAGAAATTAACAGATACAAGAACTGGATGAAGAACGTAGGGAAAACAAGTTGGTTTGGGATGTGATCGGGATCGGAGATGTAAAAAAAAGAGAGTTGTTCTATGCAAAAAAAAAGCTCAAACTGAAGATAGTACAAGTATATCCACTAACAACATCATATTCAGACGAAAACACAAACAACTTCTACAAAGACGTGGGTGAGACTTAGAAAAGCCAGCCCACTGCACGATAGTGATGGGAGACTTTAATGCGCAAGTAGGGAAGCGAACAAACATTTCGGAAAAGGCAATATACAAATTTGGCCTAGGTGTGAGAAACGAAAGATACGACACCCTGGTAGAATGGGCAACATCAAGAAAGAACAAAATAATGAATACCATTTTCCAGCTGGACATGGAAAAGCCCAAATGGAGAAACGAAGAACGAAATTGACAACATCCTGACAAACTGGCCAAATACACTGACGTAACTATCATCACCCAAGTCAACATCGGAAGTGACCAGAGAATGGTAATGGGCAACATCAAACTATACGTCAAGGCTGAAAGGAAGAAGTTATTAAACAAGAGACCACCAAGTGTAAATATTACATAAATAAGAACTAAAAAATATCGAATTCCAAGTCGAATAGGGTAAAGAAGACACTAGACAAAATAACCAGGAGAGTAAGCAGGATTCAGAAGCAGGTACTCAACGAGAGACCACATACACGTCGTAAACTAACTGAAAGAGAAGTGCCAATAATATAATATCAAGCTCTGCATTGCTTTCGTCGACTACGAGAAGGCTTTCGACTCAGTGCAATACTGACCTCCCTTCAAGAACAGGGGATAGAAGATGTGAACATTGATCTCCTGAAAGACATCTACACCTACAGATCGGTGAGTCTATCTACACAAAAAGAGCAACAAGATCAACATCAAGAGAGGAGTACGACAGGGTGATACCATATCGCCCAAGCTGTTCACGGCAACACTCGAAAGCATATTCCGAAGACTGACCTGGGAAACCAGAGGTTTGATGATAGATGGAGAATATCTCAGCCATCTTCGCTTCGCCGACGGCATACTCATATGCGCTACTACACCGCTAGAAATACAAAACATGCTGCAGGAGCTAGCTGATGAAAGTGAAAGACATAGTCTCGAGTTGAACATCTCGAGGACAACAGTGATGCTAGAAAATGACACACCAATATATCAACACGACGCAGATAGATAACGTTGAAAGCTACGTCTATCTGGGACAGCGATACAGTATCAGAAATAAAAACCAAGACAAGGAGATTCAAAGAAGGATCACTGCCGGCTGGGCAGCATTCGTCAAACACCGCGACATCTTCAAGGGTAACTTTGGAACCTGCTTGAAGAGACAAGTCTTAAACTCATGCGTACTTCCAGCGTTGACATACGGCGCGGTAACATGGGCACTCACCATCCAGGCAAAGAACAAGCTAGCAGCCGCACAAACAAAAATGGAGAGAAGTATGTTAAACATCACATACCGGGAGAGAAAAACAAACATCTGGGTAAGGCAGAAGACATAGGTCATATACGTGATAGAACAACTCAGAAGACAGAAGCAGGGCACATCAGCAGACTACGAGATAACCGATGGACATCACGTATCACAATCTGGAGACCATACGAAGGGAAACGATTTAGAGGAAGACCGGCGAGACAGAGGAGAGAAGAACTAGACGAGTACTGGAAGGGCATCATCTGGCAGATGATAGCGCAAAACAGACAAACAAGGAAACGATATGCTGAGGCTTTCGCCCAACCACGGGACACTACGGGATGTGTGTAATTCTGCATACCAATTACGGTATGAATGAGTGTATGCGCTTGTGTTCGTGCGTGCCCCAATATGCCATGGCTCTCGAGAAACAATTTGCTCTGTAGTAAAGTAGATAAAAGACCAGATATAATTCAGGAAATCCATCCGGGATCCAGACAAACTGCTACCCTATGAAATGAAAAACAAAACCTTTTGATTCACCTCTATCCGCCTGAATATGTCCATTGAGATACTTTGTACCATCTTACTGGTGTCTATGTCAGGTAGGCAAAATACGATAACAACCAGGACGTAAATAACGTTGAAAGTGGAAGCACTCATGATAATCTAAACATAGGATTGGCGCAGAACAAGCAGTTGCGACAAGAAGGCATTTATCTTGGCGAGATCCAAGACCGAGTCAACACGAACAAAAGGGAGCGCCCATATGAGAACAACTAAAAAAGGTGTGTCTGGGCATACTCTTTGAATGCTCGATGTATGAGGAGCGGCACATGAAAGTACGTACATATGCTTATGTGATGTCGCTTGACAAAATGTTTTGCGCCAAACATTAGGCAAGTTTTGCACACTCGATTGTCGGTTTATATGTTTTGCTGGGCAGTCGGTAGACAGCTGTGAACGGTATCAAACCATTCGTAATGGGTTCAATATATCAGCGTTAACCCTAATGTGTAGTCCACTAAATCCTTACGATTAGTAAGCCCCCCAATAATTTAGGTGGGGGCCGGAGGCAGGAGTAGATATCCAATATTTAGGGAAGGTAGATGGATTTTGGGATGCAATTTGAGGGCTTTTTGGGGATGGGGTGGAAATCGAGGTTTTCGGAGAAGCTCAAGGTGTAGTTTGTGGCGAGTCTTGAGGCGGGCGTGCAAATCGAAGTGTTCGCAGTCTCAGCTACACCAGTATTCACTACGTTCCGACGCCAGTGGTAGATAAACCTGCTATTTTTTAAAGACTCAGTTAATATTATCGAAAACATCAAGTGCACTACACTGCCTCTATTATTGGCAATATGGCGGTGCAAATATTTAGTTTGCATGGAGGGATACATAATGTACAACTGTAATAAATACACTTGCAACGTATGCGTTGCTATGCATTTCTAAATAATTTTAATTACCCATCTCCTCCAAAAAAATTGGTAATATGATAGGCGAAAAAATTAGCTTTTGAAACACGGTGTGAATCGATTCTCTTATATCACTCGTACTGGAAATGTACATAATTCATTTAAACCCCATCAATCTCCAAGTTCCCCTTGTGCCAAATGTACGGATGTTTACGTAATCCCCGTACATACAATAAACAGACACGGTTTTCTTGTGCCACGTGTGTTGAAGTCTTACGTAATCTACCTACATACCATGAACCTCCAAGGTAACCTTTTATAACGCGCAGATAAAAATCCACATAGCTCATAGATGGAACGTTACCAGAAGCATAATAAATATGTGGTATCTTTAGCCACTTGCCATCTGTTTTTGTTTTGTTTTTGTTGGTGATCTTGTCTGCAAAACAGATAAAAAAAATGCACGGAGAAAAACACGTGTGTTAATATGAACTTTTATTTGTTTGTATAAGGATACAATGAATGAATAGCTTCGTCAAAACAAATATTGCAATAACAAACTACTAAAATAGATTACATTAAGTTTGACTTAAATATTTAACATCATAAATACGGACACTTTACTATCAGTCAACGTGTATGAATATAAACGTAAATACGAATCTTTCAATAGTATGTTGCTAAAACAGAATCCAACTAATTTCGATAGTTTGATTTGGCATGCTAGAAAGTTAGGGCGCCTCCTAGCGAATGAGGAGAATGGGAGAGGTTCGCCATGTTGTTTAGATCATCAACCATATTTTATGTTTATGAACACTGCTCTAAAAGAGGAACATACTACTAAATTTATACGAGTTAATGTACAAAATAAAGAGGCTATGTTAAAAGTCAGAAATGATATAATCTCTTCTGAAATACATACAAAATTAGATACAAGTTCAAATGCTGATCCAAACCATAATTATAACATCATCATCAATGAAATAAATCAAGCTAAAAATAAATATATGACTAGCAAATTAGTGAAATATAATAAATATAAACATAACAAATCTACATGGATAACTCAAGGCTTGCTAACCTCAATACGATACAGAGACAAACTTTACAAACAATTAAAAATCACAAACCTTGAATTTTCTGAATATGGCGTATTATTATTAATCTAAAAACAAACAACAGTATTTTGAAAAGAAGTTTTCGCAAAGCAAAGCAATCATATTTTGACAAATGTTTAATCAATTTAAATTTAATATAAAAACACTTGGAAAACTATAAATGAAATCCTGTCTAAACATAAAATTAATAAATCATATCCAACATATTTTAAAGAATCCGATTCTATTGTGGCAGACAAATTAGAAATTGCAAATAAATTCAATACATTATTTACCAATATAGGTAGTAATCTGGCTAATGATTTTAAATACAAAGGCATTCATGATCATTCATACTATCTAAATAAAATAGTAAACTGTAATTTTACATTTATATATGTTGAAGAAGATACCATAAAGAGAACAATAATTAATCTACCCAACAAAAATAGCTGTGGATGTGATGGTCTCTCTACCAAACTGCTAAAAATGCTCGAACCTGCACTAACCAAATCTTTAACTTTATTAACAAATCAAGTATTAACCACAGGAATATTCCCTGATAAACTAAAAATTGCTAAGGTAATTCCCATTTATAAAAAAGGTGAGCCAGCAGTATTCAATAATTATAGACCCATATCTCTTCTACCAGCTATTTCAAAACTACTTGAAACAATTATTTTTGACCAATTATCATCTTATTTAAAAGACTCTAAGCTTTTGTTGACCATCAGTATGGATTCCGACCTAAACATTCAACTGAATACGCAGCACTAGAATTAATAGATAGAATAATAACTAAACTGGATAAGGATGAAATACCCATTAATATTTACCTAGATCTTTCCAAAGCCTTTGATACCATTGACCATTTAATTTTAATTGACAAATTGAAATATTATGGTATACATGGAACACATCTGAACTTATTCAGCAGTTACCTAACAAATCGTAAACAATATACGGAAATTGACAATATAAAATCAAATATGTTATCAATAACAACAGGTGTACCACAAGGTTCAATCTTAGGACCCCTGTTATTCATCATATATATCAATGATTTTGCACAAGCCAGTAAAATGTTTAATTTCATAATTTATGCTGACGATACAACTCTATCAAGTACACTAAACACTTTCAGCGATAACGTACATGACGAAAATTTAGAATCCTTAATAAATGAAGAACTTAAAAAAATAAATGAATGGCTCAAAAAAAAAAAATTATCGCTAAACATAGCAAAATCGAAATACATGACATTTCAAAAGGCAAAGAAAAATATACAGACACTTGCTCTGAAGATATACAATGTAAATATTGAACAAGTCAAAGAATGTATTTTTTGGGTTTAATTATAGATACAAATCTAAACTGGAAAAAGCACACTGAAAAAATATCAAATGCTTGTTCTACAAAAAATTTGCATTTTAAATAAATTGAAACATGTGTTACCTCTTCATATTAAAATAATATTGTATAATTCTTTAATAGTACCACACATTAATTATTGCATCATGGTGTGGGGCTTTCAATCAAATAGAATAATAAAACTTCAAAAAAAGCCCTGAGAATTATTACCTTAAGTAATTATAATTCCCACACAGAACCACTTCACAAAAAACTCAACTTGTTAAAAGTAGATGACATTCTTAAATTACAACAATTAAAATTTTACTATAAATATTTACACAATGACTTACCAGTTTATTTACAAAACTGGAGGATAACTATGAGGTACATAATCACGATACAAGAGTCAAAACTAAAATACACACTTATAAAATTAAACATGAATTTGCTAAGAAATGCCTTAGGCATAATTTACCACTTTTACTAAATAACATTCCTGATATTGTCAAAGAAAAGCTTAGTACACATAGTTCACAAGGATTTCCCAAGTATGTTAAACTTTATTTTTTACAAAACTATCAAGTAACATGCACCAGACAAAATTGCTATATATGTATGCAAAATTAAGAACCGACAATCACCTGTCAACTTGATACAGTACAAAACAGTGCCTAAATGATAAACTCAATAAGTATGTAAGATTACTCACACTACACACGTGCATACATATTATTGTTTTTTGTTTTTTCTTCTTCTTATTCTGGAAGAATTTGATTAGGTGATGTATTGATTCAGTTAAAGTTTTATTACAACAGGTGGCTCCTCGATTGCGACTACCATAGTCTTAGAGGAGTCTCCTGACCCTACTTTTCGTTATTTATCATACATTATGCAATGTTTACTATAAGGTTATATATTTGTATTATTTAATTTTTTTGACATGGATGTACTGTATGAATTATTTGAAATGTCTGGGTCCAATAAAAAAAATTCTTCTTAGAGAATTGTCGAGGTGACAATTGCGCATCGAATAACGTAGAAGCAACGCGTTACGGGCAAAATCTGTCGTTGCCCCGTAAACGTAATAACAACTGGTCAAACAAAGTTTGGGATGTTATCTCTATATAGACGGTCTATATATTGTAACGCGACGCGAAATGTGCAAGAAAGTTTCGGCGCGAGTGCCGCCGCCTCGTCGCTTGGCGGTCGAGTAGTAAGAACGCGCAGTTTGAACCTGTAGTATGGTGGTCAGTTTGGTCGGAGCCCTCTCTGTCTGACGTTGTTCAATGATACGAAGGGGTATTAGAAACAAGCTAGGCATCGATATGGCCTCACGTGGTGAGACTGACAGGACTGATGTGACTAGGTCACCTAAGGTCGCAATGCATGCAGCCTACGATGAACTTGATACTATGGGAAGTGCGAGTCAAATCTCCCGTCTGTCTAGAACATCGTCAAACTCAAGAACAAGCGCTGCGGTATCACTGAAGGCGAATTAAGCCCATGAAGCAGCTGAACATGCAAGGAGGAAACTGGAGTTGACTGAGAAAAGGATCAAACGGGACCTAGAACGAAAGCGGAAACAGACATGTAAGCAAGCAGAGTTCAAACAGATGCAAGCAAAGAACGAAGCAGCTGGGGATCATGAAAAGGTTCAGGTAGAAGTTGAACTTAAGGAACTTCTTGCAAAACTGTGGGAGGATGTTGATTTAAATGACTTTATTAGTTAATAGGAGACGTTTGGTATCCATCCGGAATAAAACATCAAAGGACATCAAAGGGTTTAAGATCAGTCATTCCCGGAGATTCCTACTTGTAAAAACATTATTATTAATGACCTGTCATGTAAGTGTATAGTGCTGACCTCTCGCGGTTATGTGTAATGCTAAACGTAGACAGTAGCGCCTATAGTGAAAGAAACTAATTAGCACTAAGTAGTTCTGACCTCTCGCGGTTATGTGTAATGCTAAACACAGAGAGTAGCGCCTCTAGTGAAAAAAATTAATCAGCACTAATTCGTGCTGACCTCTAGCGGTTATGTATAATGCCAAACGTAGACAGTAGCGCCTCTAGCGAAAGGAAGTAATCAGACCAGTGGTATATATAGCGTAGCTAGTGGTATTGAAGCTTAAAGAGGCGAGACCTGCGATGGAGAAAAGTATGTACAAAATGGCCAGGTAGTTGCAAAAAGCCGGTAAAGAGAGTATGTTTATACGTTTCGCTGGCTCCACCTCCGTCCTGTCGAATTTCTTCCCGTGTCGAGTCGAGGCGTACGGCCGGGTGTTCAGGTCGGCCGAGCACGCCTACCAGTTTAGAAAGGCGATGTTTAATGAAGACGAATTATGCGCGGAGTATATCAAAGAGTCATGGTCGGCCTACATAGCGAAGCGACGAAGTTACATCATCAAGAAAACGAGAACGGGGGACGAATGGGACGCCGTTAGGGTCGAGTGTATGAAGGCTCTGTTGATGGCTAAGTTCGGAGCATCGAAAAGGTTGAGAGACGTCCTGTTGGCTACAGGGGACGTCGAATTGGTGGAGTCGGTGCCGTCGAAAGAGGCCTTTTGGGGGTTGCGACTTCGGAGGCAGAGAGGGTCAAAACATGCTGGGAAAGTTGTTGTTGGAGGTGCGCTCCGAATATAGAAGACACGAATAAGAAGGAACTCACCCGTCCCCGCGCGCCAGTCGTCGATATGGACACGTCGTTGAAGCACCCTTTTACGTGTATAGTAGCCGGTCCTACGGGGTGCGGCAAGACAACTATCGTGTCTCGTCTTTTGCCTTTCGCTTCGTCTATGATCCAACCGCCTCCACAGAAAATCCTGTGGTGTTACGGCCAGTGGCAATCCGCCTACGCCTCTATGACGTCCGATGTAGAGTTCGTACACGGTTTACCCGATCCGAAGATCTTAGACGCGAAAACGAGGACGCTGATCGTACTCGATGACTTTATGGAGGAAACGTACAGTCGGGTCACGACCTTGTTCACTAAAAACGTCACCACTGCAACGCGTCCGTCGTACAGCTTCTGCAGAATCTATTTCCGAAAGGGAAAGAAAACCGCACCATCAACCTAAACGCACAATAAATGGTGCTGTTCAAGAGTCCCCGAGACGCGGGGCAAGTGGGTCACCTGGCGAAACAGATGTATCCGGGTAGAATCAAGTACATGATGGAAGCCTTCAAAGATGCCACGTCAGAAACCTACGGCTATCTCCTGGTGGACCTGAAACAGGAAACATCGGAAAATCTGCGCCTGCGTACGGCTATTTTCCCCGACGATCGCGTTCAGTACGTCTACGTGCCGAGAGTATAAAACGGGGCACGCGTCGCAGCGGACGTCACTTGTTGTCGGCGGCGTCAGGATGACAGAGCGCGTCAAGAGGCACATCCTGTGCTTGCAGATGCTGAATAGAAACAAGAATATAAAGCTGATAAAAGCCGTACTCGCCCACGCAAGCGCCGACATCATATGTAGTCTGTGCGACTGCGCTTACAACATTCTGAAAGGGAACGTGAAATTGTCAACGAGGCAGAACCAAGTACTGTTAAAATACAGGAACAATCTGCGTAAGCTGTCGACGAATAAAGTCCCCGTCAGAAGGAGGCGGGCGATCCTGCAAACGGGCGCCGGCGGGTTTCTGCCAGCCCTGCTAGCCCCGCTGCCGAGTTCAGTCTTTCTGCCGCTCCTCAGACAGGTCATCCGTTGATGGAACACGCGAAAAAGATGGCGTTGGTAGACCCTCGATTGGTGGAGAGTCTCCACCCGTTACTCTCCCAGCCGACCACGTCCACGTCGCGTGTGATGAGTAGCCTTGGACGGCGACATGAAGACCGTTCTCGAGCGCACGGATTTGTCAGAGCGAGAAAAGGTGGCGTCGTACAATCAATTGCTGAGTCGCTACAACACCATGGAGGCGTCGCGGGCGCAGCAACCGGCACGCGTGTCCGTGGTGAAAGGGGAGACCGAGGAAGCCCAGCCGCCGCCGCCGACGGGGCCGAGCGGTATAGAGCGCGAGAGCGAGGAAAGCCTCCCGCCGAGTCTGAAAGGAAAAGCCCTCCGCCTGGTTGAGAAACTGAAAACCGACCCGTTGTGTCGATGGAACGACCGCGGCGAGTTCGTGTACGACGGTACACCTATCGCGGGGAGTAACATGGTGGATCTCGTGAACGACCTCATGAGAAGAAGGCGCTTCCGCCGGTCGGGTGGGAAGCGTTCGGGGGTCATATGAGGCGTCTGAACGTCCCTATGAAGCTCGTCGGCAACCCACCACGTCGAGCGTACATGCAGCAGCAACAACAGAAACAATCGGTCAGGCGTCGCGCTAAGTCTCTCGGGCGCGTGTGGTCGGCCTATTAAAGAGGTTGAAACGCCCGAGAAGGTCAGAAGCCGGTATGAATCGCCAAAGAACGGTAGTCGTCGGCCTCGCCGTAGTCGCAGCAGCAGCATTCTCTTTATATATCTGTATGTTAGTATTTTTCGTAAAACCCTCGGAATCACCATGGTGTCCCGGAGGCGTCATCGTGATACGCAACGAAAGCTTTCCCCTTAACGAAAGTCTCGCCGGCCTCAGCGGGACCTACTGAAGCGCGCCTACTTCGAACCGAAACAGGTGGGCAGTTACGGCGGCGTCGACGCGTTGCACCGGGCGACGCTAGTAGCCAAACCGGTCGTCAAGCAGTGGTTGTCGGAACAGGACGCCTATACCCTTCACAAGCCGGTCAAACGGCGTTTCAAGCGGCGCTGCGTTATCGTGGGAAGTCGAAACCAGCAGTGGCAAGCCAATCTCGTCGACGTAGCTAACCTGAAAAAGCACAACGACGGGACGACGTTCCTATAGACGGTCATCGACGTCTTTTCGAAGTGTGCGTGGTGCATGCCGTTGAATAGTAAAGCCGGTCCGGCGCTCGTTACGACCTTCGAGGGCTTGCTGCAGCAGCAACCGCCGCCGAACGCGCTGCAGAGCGACAAGGGCACGGAGTTTCTCAACAGCTCCTTACAGAAACTCTTGAAGGAGCACCGCGTCCACCACTTTGTCACGCACAACGAAGAGACCAAAGCGAGTGTCGTGGAGCGATTCAATCGGACGCTAAAGACTCGCATGTGGAGGTACTTCACGAAGTATCAGACGTTGAGGTACGTGGAGACGTTGCCGGACTTCTTGCGGTCGTACAACAACGCTTACCATCGAAGCATCGGTAGGACGCCGGCGAATGTCAACGCCGCGAACCAGGAGACCGTGTGGCAACGGCTGTACGGCGGTGGCGGGGGTCGAGGCAAGCCGAAACTGCGAGAGGGAGATCGCGTACGCATCAGCAGGACGAAGGGCCGGTTCAAGAAGGGGTACATGGCTAACTGGAGCGAAGAGTTCTTCACCGTCGTAGAAACGCACCCGTCCGACCCTCCCGTATACCGATTGACGGACGACGCCGGAACGGTACTAGACGGCACCTTCTATGAACCGAAGCTACAAAAAGTAACCGTCTCGAAGGATAAACTGTATCGCGTGGAGGCGGTTCTACAACGGCGGCGTAAGGGCGGCAGTGCGGAGGTGCTCGTGAAATGGAGCGGTTATCCGGCTTCCTTCAACAGCTGGATCGATGCCAAGGCGCTCGTGATCTATAAGGGGTAGGCGCGCAGCGTCCGCCTCGGTAGTCATGAGTTGGACGCGACACATGAGTTGCTACTCCACAAAACGGGGACGCGTCACTCTGCTATAAGTTCTTCTCGTATATGGTAAAGGGAAGGTGCAGGATCCCCAGGCCGCAGTCGTGCGACGATGACGGATGAGACAACATTCGACGCCGACGACGACCACGTTGAAACAACAGTCGACGAAACCGATTCCCCCGTCCACGAACACGTTCCATGGCGTCTCTGCGGTAACGAATGTCCCAAAGCCGAGATCGTCTTCCTGTGTCAGATCGTCGTCCTGTACACGGTCATCGTGGTCAGTATATACAATCTGACGCGTGGCCAGGGCGACTCCAACCTGTGGACGGCGCTGCTGAGTAGGTGCCTCGGTTACCTACTACCGAGTTCGTCTATGAGACGCGATGGCATCGTCTGATTTTTATTTGACGTTACCGAGCAACGCCTCCATGAAAACGCACCCCGAAAATACGCTGACTCACTTTATCACGAGTCTACCGCAGCGCGTCGACCTATCGGGCCAGTGGGAATGCGGGCTGATGGTGCTAAAGATTCCGCACACCTGGTACAAGGTCAGAGAAGGGGAAGGGCGCTTCTACGTAGCTTGCAAGACGGGGGAGCATGAACGGGTCTGGGATCATCGCGGGAGATGTAGGTGTTCTTGAAGACGGGCTGCATCTCAGTAAATGCAAAGACAAAGAAGCACAACGTGCCTCGCACAGAGCTACTGAAATAAGCACAGCAGTTCCACTGGGTGTTGCATTCACGACAAGTACAGTGACCAGTCCTGTTGTAGCTCCTTTTGCGTATGCTTCTGCATCGCACAGTTATCTTGATCCAAATGCCTCCACGTTTGTGTCTCAGGGGCACCGCCAGGTTTGCAGAACACCTTCAGTGGTATGAGAGGTATGCCAGGAAGAACACGTTGGAATCCGCCATCAGTGCATGGGAATCCGACTACCAGCGGTACTGATAGCAACATCAATATGGCGAATGTACACACTCTCGAGAAGATCATATCGAAATCAGAACTGTATGCACCTCCACCCATGTCATTTTATGGCACCTCCGTTGAATTTCCGAAGTTTATGAGAAACTTCGAAGACAGTTTTGCGTCAAAGCCGTTCTCAGATAGCTTCAAGTTGTCCCAAATGGTTTCATGTACAACAGGAGACGCAAACAAAGTAAGCAAGAACTTCGAAGGGACGGAGCATGGCTATCGACAGGCAATTGCAATTCTGCAAGAACGATTTGGACGTCCATTCCAGACTGTAAAGTAATGTATGGATAAACTTATCGAGAGGCCACATTTGTCATTGTATGACAGGAAGGGCTTACTGGAGTTCTCAGATCAGCTCGAGTGTACATACCAAACGTTGGATGACCATGAGTTGCTTCCAGAAGCAAACACACAAACATATTTGAGAGCCATATTTGACCGACTCCCTGTCAGTTGGCAAGATGGATGGGTGCGTCGTGTAATGGATATTGAAAGCACAGGGCAGAGCCCGAAGATTGAGGATATGGTGCGATTCATTCAGAATTGAGCCTGAGCGCTAAATCACGCAGTCTTCGCCATTCTGTCGACCAGTAGCAACAATGCCAGTAAACCTATTGGCAGGAAGTGTAATGACTTCAAGAAAGGTGGATATGTCCCTACTCCCTTCAACAGGGTAATTACACTTTCTATCCAAGACGCCAAAGGTGTGTAAGGTATGAATGACAAGGAGAAGCAGACGGACGGGTATTATGCGTCACGTACTAGAGACAGTAAGCACTGCAGTTACTGTGAAGGCAGGCATATCATCGGAGACTGTGCTGGGTTTAAAAGTAGGACACTGGGATTCCGGAAGAAGTTTGTACGGAACCATAACCTATGCTTCTGCTGCCTTGGAAGGCATTACAGTAGGGACTGCGAACACAAGCAGAATTGCCCTGAGAAGGAATGCAACAAGATGCATCATCAGCTGCTCCACCCTACTCTGACAATTCCGAAACAGAACCAACAAAAATCGGTTGACAAAACCAAGGTGGAGGCGCTGCCACAAATGCAGGTCGGATCAGTTGTAGCAACAAAGCCAAAGCAGTTTGTTCTCCTGAAGGTGATTCCACTTCGTATAACAATGGAAAATGGAAACACTATGACGACACTTGCTATGCTGGATTCGGGAGCTAGTGCGACTCTAGTTACACTGTCGATAGCAAAGAAATTAGATGTTCAGGGAACACCCGAAGTTATCAGCGTCAACACGATCCTAGCAAAAGGCCAAGACCAAAAAGTAACGGTCTTCGGATGTAGCCTGTCGCTCTTTGACGTGGCAGATCCACAGATTCCCGTCAGACGAGCACACGTCGTGACAGATCTGCATATTGATGCTCGCTATAGGCCGAACGCACTGGATCTTTCAGAATGGTCACACCTAGAGGGGCTAGACTTGCAAACAGACGTTGAGGAGGACTCGGTGTCTATACTCATCGGCGAGGATGTACCGTGAGCACACGCAGCTTTTGGAAAGCTGCTGTGGCGATGATCCAAATACTCAACCGTATGCCGTAAGGACGCCGCTTGCCTGGTGCGTTGCTGGACCAACCCACTATGACTCGGAATCTGATGTTAGTATAAACTTCTTGACCAAGCGATCAGATTTCTTCACACCGAATTGTGACCACGACTGCATAGATCCAACAGATGTTCCGGGTGGTGATGCTATCCGTTCAAGCAAAATTACCTTGGAAAGGTCAGTGGAGCGGCTCTGGCAGTTGGAAAAACATGGGTTCGAGAGCGATGACTGTAAGTAAGACCATGTCTGTGGAGAACAAAAGGGCATTGAACATTTTACAAAAGAATACGAAATTGGTCGATGGACAGTACGAGATTGGTTTGCTTTGGAGAGATGAACACCCCGCATTGTCAAACAACAGGGTTGTGGCAAAGAAGAGACTCGATCTTCTGGGCAAACGCTTCACGCAGAAGCCAGAGGTTGCAAGAAAGTACTGCAAGGCAATGTCTGACAACATCACTAAAGGCTACGCGAGATTACTGTCCGATGAAGAAGCTGCTCAAACTAGCCCCAGGACGTGGTATCTACCACATCATGGAGTTGAAAGTTCAAATAAGCCCGGAAAGGTCCGTGTTGTCTATGACGCAGCATTGCTATACGGAGGGACTTCGCTGAACCAGGAGTTGATGCAGGGTCCCGATCTGAATAACAGTCTCGTGGGAGTGCTCCTGAGATTCCGGCAGGATAAATTTGCAGTAGTTGCAGACATCGAAGCGATGTTTCATCAGTTCAGGGTGCCTAATCACGACTGTGATGCTCTGAGATTCCTGTGGTGGAGAGATGGATTCGAAGAAGCCCCCGCAACCTATCAGATGACACGTCATATCTTTGGTGCTACAGACAGCCCAAGTTCGTGCACGTATGGATTGAGACGGTGTGCTATAGCCAACAAAGAAGACTGACCCACAAGTAGCAGAAGCCGTACAACGGAACTTCTATGTCGATGATTTGCTGAAGTCGTTTCCAACAGCCGAGGCAGCCATCAACTTGTTTAGGCAGCTGGTGAGGATGCTAGACCGAGCAGGACTTAGTTTGACACAATTTCTGTTAAACTCGAAGAAGGTGTTGGCCGTACTACCTGAACCTGGACGGGCAGCCGACTGCAAAGACCTGGACCTTGAACATGTTCCCACTGAAAGAGCCCTAGGGGTGAGATGGGACATCGAAACCGATTCCCTCGGGATTACAGTCACTAGCATGGACAATGCAAACAGGCGTAGAGAATGTCTCTCAGCTGTAAGTTCCCTCTATGACCCATTTGGAATTATGGGACCGGTAATACTCGTGGCTAAGAGAGTTCTGCAGATGAGTTGCTATTTGAAACTTGGTTGGGACGACGAATTGCCTGGAGAACTGCTTAAAGAATGGGAGCAGTGGAAAGCAAACCTAGGTAACTTGGAAGGAATTCGGGTTCCTAGATGCTACTTCAGACGAGAAGGGTCCGCTCACATTGAACTTCATCACTTTGCTGACGCATCGGAAATAGGATGTGGAACGGTGTCCTGTTTGCGGAAGGTGGATAAAGATGGCCAAATTGAATGCTCCTTCGTCGCTGCAAAGAGTCGGACGGCGCCCACCCCATTTGTTACTGTGCCGAGGTTGGAACTGCAAGCAGCAGTCGTAGCCGCGAGGATGGATGGTCTCATCAGGAGGGAGATTGATTTACGTATTGCAAGGGTTGTCCTCTGGACAGACTCTAGAATAACTCTACAGTACATACGGAATGAGACCCGACGATTCAAAACGTATGTGGCAAACAGGGTGACGGAGATCAGGGATTCTTCAAAACCAGAACAGTGGAGACATGTCCTAGGAAAGGAGAATCCTGCCGATGATGCTTCGAGGGGCCAGACTGCGTGGTCTTTCCTTAGGAAAAAGTGATGGTTTCGTGGGCCAGACCTTCTCTGGCGTTCGGAAGATGCATAGCCTGCTGCTGACATTGGAACCTTGTCGAATGGCGACCCAGAACTGAAGGACGAAGAGTTGGTTGGGATGATGACATCGCCTTCTTCACTTGATCTAGTACTGAAAAGATATTCTTCTTGGACTGCCACTCAGAGGAAAATCGCCATTCTGATCAAGTTCTGTTGTTACGTCAAAGCAAAGGAACAGAACACCACCGATCAGCAGCATGACCGTTTTGAAAGGGAGATCTGTCCAGAAGATATCACATGGGAAGCACTGGCCATTGTGAGGTACATCCAGAGGTCGTCATATGCAGATGAAGTCGACGACATTGAAAAGTTGGGCAGGATCAAGACGTCGAGCTCCTTAAAGAAACTGAACCCAGCCTTGATCGATGGCGTTCTACGCGTCGGGGGAAGGATTTCAGAAGCACTGCTCTCCTTTGATTCGAAGTACCCGATGATCATCCCATCACGTGGCGACCTTACTTATAACTCACGTTGACCAAGCGTCAGCCCACGCTGGTCAGGAACATGCTCTTGCTAGACTGCGAGAACAGTTCTGGATCCCGAAGACGAGATCTGCAGTTCGTCGTGCTCTCCGGTCCTGCATTGGATGTCGGAAGCGCCACGCTACGAAGATGACGCAGAGGATAGCTGACCTACCTGAGATGAGAGTCACTCCTTATGAGCCCCCTTCACAAGAACCGGGGTGGACTACTTCCAAAAGAGAACGATCCATTGTAAAACGATGAGGCGCTTTGTTTACCTGCATGAACGTATGGGCAATACACATCGAAGTCGCCGAGTCATTGGACACAAACTCGTTCATCAATGCCCTTCGTCGCTTTATTGGTCGCAGAGGACATCCACGGGACATTTGGTCCGACAATGGCACTAACTTTGCCTTGTCAGTGAAGACGTACTAGTCACCTCACTCTTTGAGGTACAGAAAGTCCTAAACAGTTGTCACCAGTGTAAGAGCAGTGACGACCCAAATGATGATGAAGTGCTAATCCCTAATCATTTCCTGCATTGTCGTTGCCTCCTGTGGTATTCTTTGACACCGACCAGTACCACACGAAGAGATGGAGACAAGTACAAATTCTGGCGAACCACTTCTGGAAGCGATGGCTAAAGGAGTATCTTCCTGCTCTACAGGAGAGGAGCAAGTGACATCAGAAAACTCGTAACGCAGCAGTTGGCGATCTCGTTCTTGTAGTGGATGACGACGTCTCCAGAGGAAATTGGCCGTTGGGTAGAATCACCAGGACATTCCCCGGTCGTGATGGTTGCGTACGAACAGTAGAGGTGAAGACCAGACGTTCGCATTTCGTGCGGCCAGTTCAGAAGCTGTGTCTTCTTGAGGAAAGCAGTGGTGGATATTCTGCAGAAGATGACTCGGAGGGTTAGCACGTTGTGTATTAAGACTCAATGTGTTGAGTATGCACAACGTTGTGTATTAAGACTCAATGTGTTGAGTAATGCACAACGTTGTGGGTGTTTGTGTTAAAGTGACAGTTACACGGTGAATGGACTCAT
>CM034531.1:59826406-59990349 GCA_020002185.1 Paraescarpia echinospica
CGGCAACAGTCCTACAAGTCCTAACATTTGCGACACAACTCTCCAAATCCGAATCACAAAAATCTTACGCCGTGTCTTCCATGTTTCCAGTGGTGAGACAGATTTGGCTATGGCACATATTACGTCACAGTACTTTTTCAAGCGGCAATCAGGCACATATTATTTCATTTGGGATTTCATTCGGAAATCGATCAGATATGCTGATTTACTCATTAAATTGAGTGTATATATTAACAAAGGAACCTGTCAGGTATTACACCTGTCTAAATAGCATCATGTTAGTATGTTATTTACGTGGTTAAAATAGAAAATGTATGTTCATGTCACCTTTTAAGTTGATATTGAAATGTTTTTAATGTGTACACCAAAGCTCTTAGTTGATTAATTTGGTGTCTTGTCATGTTCCGGGCAGTCATTGTGTCTGTATGTATGCGTGCGTGCGTGCGTGCGTGCGTCACTGTTGTCACCACTTTTTTGTGGACAATCACATTTTCAATCCGCCGGCCGCGTGAAAGACTATGCCTAAAATCAATTTGTCGCAACTTGTTTGTTCGAATCATCGACCATCAAATTATGTAGGCCCTAGATGACGAACTTCTCCGTCTCTTCAAATTGGAGTTCTACCTTTACGCCGATTACGCGTGCTCTGTATGGTCTATATTTCCATCAACCAATTGCTAAACAAGAACTTGTGATTAAGACCACCCATAACTAACATCTTAATAATTAATTAATACTTACGCATAACTGGGTATCGAAGTGTTTATTTTAGAGATTTAAGCTGGCTACTTTGTAATGATAAGCCTGGTGTCCTACTGCAGGATTACATACAGCGAGAACATAACGTACGATCAAAATGGAAAATTAACGGGAACGTGAGCTCATCAACACTAAACATGTCGGGTACATTAGTTAATACCATAGTAATGACATTGTCGTCTGCATTGTATGAGGTTAATGTGGACGTGCCTAGTGTCACCAGACTTGTAAATATGTGAGAATAATTACCATAAGTAAAACAGTTAATCTGACAACGTACAACATTTCTCCATTTAACTATTATTTCTCATGATATCTCATTACACTTGCTATAAAATTAGGGGTCGTGAACTTTTTGCAGTTGTAGAGGTTCTCTAGAAACATATCCGGCCTGTTTAAGTGGTCCTACTGATAACACCTCTGCATAAGTTGGTGTGATAATCAAGTATCCTATGACAGACACTTGACGCCATTGCGATCTCTCCCAGGCGTTTATGTCGCTTAACTGTGAAATTAATTGTTATTCTTCTGCTCGATGTAGCACTTTTCATTACTGACCTTTTCTGTTATAGACATAGTGACCCTGAATTAAGGACATAATGTAGGAGTCGTAGATTTGTGTGTATCTTCAGAACTCGAAAGACTTCAGAAAGTAAAATTATCATATCGGGACTGCTTAAAACTAGTATTATGTCAGAGACGATGGATAGCAATAAACAGTTTTTGCACGCAATGGATGCAAACATTCAACCACCAAAAGCTGTAATATTTGTATTCATATATATTTATTTTGCATCTATAAAACGTTGTTGTGTACATACCAACATACCATTAACTGAAACCACAAAATATAGTCTGCTGCTTGATGTTTTCTACCATTTGGTTCACTGCATTAGCTGCACTTTTTAATAGGTTCAAAATAAAAAAGGGCATTTATCACCAACTATGTTTCTGATATTGACATATTTTGTTTACAATACATCAGCACACTTAACATGTTTGTTTCACACCATCCGTGATATAGAAGTACACTGTGTATTGTAACAAAGCCAACGACGTCAGCATCATACACCAGTCACACGTTTGAACACATGCAAACATTTATTTTACTCAATTTCTAATAGACAAAGTTCTCCTATACAGATACTGGGAATAGATCACTATTTACCTCTGGGTTCATATCAATCACACAAACGTAATGTCAATCATTTCGAAACAGTGTCTTCTGTTACTTTTGTTCAGAGAATGTCTGTACAAATTCAGGTCGGTTTTTTTTACTTATTATTATCAAAAGATTCTAGCTACTACTTATAACTTTACTGGATTCAATAAACTGTCCCTATCTTAAACAACTAATCTGTGTGGAAACAGTGACTTGAGGAATGTGTACTTTGCTCTGCAGACAGCTGTATTCTTCTCTCTCTACTCTCAGCACAGCAAATAAAAATAAATAACATAGTTTGTGAAGCAGTCATCAGGAGAGCTTCATCCCTTTTCTCAGTAGGTCCTCCTTGGCATCTTCTATTTCCTGCAATGACATAAATAACAAATAAATAAGAATTCTAGTGAGATAATCATGCAGTGCAAGAGGTTTCTTATCACTATGTGGTAACAATTGCCCTTCAAAACAGGTTTTGCCATACAAAAATGGCATCAAACATCAAAATAGTGGATGTCACCTTACATGCGCTAACCCATTGTTAGTTCACAGCATTCTGCCTCAACAGTTTCTTACTGACAGATGTATAGGATCTATTTGTTTCCTACATAACACAATGAAAATAATAAGTTGTGAATGTGAATGATGTGACAAAATTATAATTTCAACACATACAATATTAACCCACCACCATTACTTGTTACTGAAACTCATTACTACAACATAAAGATGTAAATGTTCCTTCTAAATTTGACTGTATATGTTTGTCACATTTCAGACTTGTTTCATGAAAACATGAACCTATCTAGTAGGTATATTCAATATATGGTATACATCTGTCAGTATATGGTAAACATTGTAAAAAAGCAACGGAGGTGAAACTTCAACAAAGGCAAATACAAGCACATGAGAAAATATTTAGCATACATAGATTGAACTACCTTAATGAAGAACAAGGCAGCAACAGAGTGTTGGATTGTTTTGAAAGATGAGATTTAGGGCATTATTGAAAGATTTGTTCCCTGAAAAAGCAAGGGAAACGGTCCAGGAAGAAACACCTTTCAAAGAAGGCTATATGTAAGATTGCTTACAAACAAATTATGTGGAGTTTATAGAGACACCGGAAATATAGAAGACTACAATTATAAAGAGGCCCTTAACATAGAGCCGAAATTAGAGTTTCTAGGCTTATGTAAGGAGTAAACAGAAGGTTCGAGATAAAGTGGGACCACTTGAAAACTGTGCAGGAAACTTACTAACTGATGGGTTTCAGATGGCAGTGGCCCTGAATGAGTATTTCAGCTCAGTGTTTACCATAGAAGATATCAGTTCACTGCCAGTACCAGCTACTAAATTTGAGGGGGATAAATCAGATCATTTAGGGCAGTTATTTGTTACTCCTGAAATGATATCAAGGAAAATTAAGATGAAAGAAAACAAATCACCAGCTGAATTGACGGGATACTACCAAAACTGCTTAAGGAAATTGTAGAGCAAATCAGTACACCACTTGCTATATTCTTTAACTTGTCACTTAGAAGGAATTGTTCCATTAGAATGGAAAGAAGCAAACATTACATCATTATTTTAAAAATGGCCCTGAAGTCCTTTGGACTAATACTTTGATGTGTGACCCCGGCTGACCAAATGAGTGATAAATCGGAAAAATTGTAACATTGTTTTCTTACATTCTTCTAAAGGTTTGGTAGGGTTCTTTACACGGTTTAAAAAATTATGACTGCTACAAAAATTGGCGAAGTTATGGAGCATTGAACATGGTAGGGGTCAAAAAGTGAAAATTAAGAAAACAGCTGTTAAAGTTTTACATTATATATGCAAATGGATTGCATGGAAATATTACATGCATGACATTCAATTGTGGCACACAGTGTGTATGTTATGTTGCAATGATACACTGGAAGTACAAATGTGCTGCTACAAAAACTTATCACGTTATGCCAGATTATGTCTTTATGTGTAAAACTAAGAGTACAGATTATTTGAGAGCAAAAGGTAGACTCACTGTTTAACACAGTTTAAAACCTACAGGCAACTGTCCAGTTTAACAGGGGTCTAGTGACTTAATGCTGTCTGTTGACACAAGCTTCTGCCAGTGACCAATTACAGATTAGTCACAGTTTCCATCAAACAATTGCAGGCAGAGAATCTTAGCTCCACAGTTGGGTGTAATACACAACAAGTTATAAATATAGCTACTCTGAGGTAGACAATTAATTTTAGTTAGCAAATTTAGCATTTTTGGGGACCTTTGGTGCCCTTAGAATGATTAAATCAAATACAGATTTCTCGTGCATAGTGGCAGTGCCCTAAGATGTGTCTATGCAAAATTAGATAAAAAGTTGCTGAACGGTTTCTAAGACAGAGAATTACAGACCAGTTAACTTAACATTAGTTTTATGCAAATTATTAGAAACCCTTTAAGAGACCACATGGTGGAATTCGTTGTAAAACACAACTTAATAAATTAATCTCAACATGGGTTCTTAAAAGCTAGGTCTTGTCTAACAAATCTCTTGTTTTTTGGAAGAAATTACAAAGTGGGTAGACGATGGGTCACCAGTGGATGTTGTCTACTTAGTTTTTCAGAAAGCATTTGATAAAAGTGCCACATCAAAGATTGTTGCTTAAATTTAAAGCACGTTTTATAGGGGATGGTGTGATCAGCTGGATAGAAGCATGGTTAACAGACAGATAACAGAAAGTAATAGTAGAGGGGGAGATTTCAAACTGGAAACCAGTTTTGAGTGGAGTGCCACAGGGGTCAGTGTTGGGACCTATATTATTCTTGACATATATACAGTGTATAAATGATTTGGATGATGATACTTCATGCAAAGTACTGAATCTCACAGACGATACAAACACGTTCAGAAGAGTTAAAACAGATGCAAATAAAATGCAGAAATATTTTCTTCAAACTGAAAGAAGGCAGTAGAACCAGTGGGCACAATGCAGCATTAGTCAAAGAACAGTGTAGGTTAGATGTGAGAAAATACTCATTCTCTCGGGGGACAATGAATGACTGGAACAAATTATCTGCCGATTGTGTTAACGCTAGCAGTGTTAATATGTTAAAAAATAAAACTGACAGCTATCTGGGGAGGGCGGGTTATATGTAGTTGGAAAATTGTTGACACTCGATAAGCCAAAGGCTTCCTTGTCCACATCCCGGATGGCAATCTTGTTAAATCTTGAATATGGACTGTGAAAAGCTAGTTTATACAAAGTTGTTATTAAGTTTTGGTGAGTTGAAATTGATCGTCTACAAAATTACCACATGAGCAAATCCAGTGAAAATTGTGTAAAAAGGGCAGGCTGTACTATATACTGTATATATATTATTTATACTGTATATATAGCATATAGCTATTCACACTTTCGCAAGTTAAACAGGCCAATGAGCACAGTCAATTCTTTTGATGATTTCAACAAAAATATGCAGTCTTTTATTACTTTAACTATTCTCACACTAAAATTATGAATAGATTTGTGTTGGACAAAATCAGGGACCAGGGAGTTTGCAGAACTTACCACTTTGAGTTCCTCAGCAGCCTTTTTACAGTCGTTGAATGTGGCCACACCATATCCTATCACTCCGACGGAGTAGCACTGGAGAAAAAACACAAAACAATATCCTTAGTGCAACAGATAACATAAATTTGCATAAAAAAGCTACCGAGATCGACATATATTCACTGACTGATTTAAGTTGTTATGATAAATTGTACAACTCCTCCTTCATATATCAATATTCTAGTGATATTATGAGATTATAGAGCATTACTTTCTGTAGCTGGATACAATATCTGTTTGCTAAGTATGTTTACTGGTATAGATTATCTCCGGTGGGTTGTAATCGATATAATTATTCTGAAAACGAGCCGACACTCGGCAAAACCTGGTCGACTTGTAGAATATCGCACATTAGCTCATTCTGATGTTTGTTCCGACCCAAAAGTTATTCCTTTATTTATGCTACAAATGTATTTTTCTGTATTTTTGTAATGTTCTCAAATGTTACATACAATGTTAAACTTTGTGTACACATGGAAACCGGATTTTATTTCCTTTAACTACTGGATTTTGCAAAGCTGAATGCTGATTCAGATGATTAAGTGATTCTTCTATCTAATCTACATTTCAGATACTTCTGTGTTCTCCACAAAACAATGCTACATATGAAACAGACAGTGGCTACTTACAGCAAATGTCATCAACAGGTATATCGGACACTGCAAAAAAGGTGACAGATAGTTCAGTACGGGGTGGATCCAAACAGTATATTATACAAAATAACCTCACAACTGTATACAAATGTGGTTTACTGACTCACAAGTTTTTTCACATAACTGAACCTTTACCTGTTTAATTTGAATGTTTCAACTTGAATTTCACATTTACATCACACACTGATTGGCAAGAACGATATTTTAAAATATTCATATCTAAATATAGTGTTTACAACTGAAAAACACATCGGGGTGGTCAAGATCGAAAGATCTGTGAACGTACACAATGTTGGGAATGTTGTAATTGTATTGACAAAACAAGATTCTCTATTTGGCCTTCTAATTATTACACCATGTCTTTAATAAACATCTAGTTGGGGAAGCCATAACAGCTTTGTGTCAGGCCAAATTACTCAGAACAGTTGCTACATGAAATGAGTTGAAAGAAGCCAGCACCTGTGTGAAACCATATACTGGCCATCTAAGCTGATTCATATGTCAATCCTGGTCTTTTCTAATGTGAGCCAAGATATGATGTGACTAGGTTAATCTAAATTGTGTAGTTAAAATGCAGTAAAATGTGTAGCACAATCTACTGTTACTGTTAGTTATTGCTGCCTTCTGACTGGCACTAATGACCACAGAATTACCCAAATGTACGATTACAAGGCTATTTGTTATCATTATCATTTTATTAAATTGTAAATTTTGGTTATACCTTCTCCCAGAAAATACCTTTTTGGTGGGGATGGATTCCAACTATGGCAAAAACCTCCACTCAGAAGAATGCTCCAACACTGGTGTTATCTAACTTATGCTTTGATACTTACAGCCCAAACAACTTCCCTTGTTCCTGTTGAGATTTTGAAGGGGAATTTCTCAAAGAGTAGAGCCAACCATGTAGCAAGGAACACCAGCAGCACTCCGATCCATTGTTGTAGCTTGCTCATGGCGATTACTACATCTAAAACAATATTGTCACACAATAAACAACAGGCCAAACTAAACAATAATGCTGAACCAGCAAACGATTTACATAACTTGTAATTATTTTTATTTTAAGACACTGAGGTTGGTTTCTGGTAGAGGACAGTGACACATGTGTATTTACTCTAGTAAGTAGCACTTAAGTCACCAAAGCAACAAGGTGAATTGCAACTGGTATTTATTGTGGCAACTCTGTCATACAAGTAAGTTCGAGTACAGATACCTGTATTTCACAAGCAGCCATAGCATTTCCCAGACAATCTGGCACTGTCATACAAATAAAAACTGGGACAGGGATTATTTCCCAGGCTGCCCTAACATGCTAATATTTAATAAACCACCCTGTCAACTCATGTGGGAACTTAATATACCAGGTACTAAATATTACTATTTTACAGGTAAAATATGATGAAAATGTGGTACTTAAAAAAACAGGCTTTTACAGCCATACATTATGTGTTCAGACAGTTATGTTTAGTACTAGCCATAGAACCCTACCAGTTAATGCCATTCTTTCCATTGAAACACCACACGAATTACAACTGAAGTGATTCTAGTAGCTGCACTGCATAGCTGGTCTGTTACCTCTGGTTAATTAATTACTCCACAAGAACTCTGCTTAATCAATGAACCAATCAACTTGTACCTGCATGGCTTCTTCACTGTCACATTTCATCAGGGATAATATCAGCCCTTCAAACCTCTCCCCTAATCTCAAACAGCTTACTTACTTTGCGCATGAAGAAAAGTTTATATGTAATTCCAATTGTTTATCATAATACATCATGGTAGTGTGGAACACACCAACTGTTTCAAATGTGTTCTTCAAATACAAGATTAACAATGAGCACAGCATTTGAAAAATTTGCTATCTAAACAAACAAACACATGTACAATGTACTACAATTTAACAATGTTTATATGTAAATACAAAATAATCACTATCATATAAATATAAGATACCTTAATTACAGAAATTGTCAAGATGTACTCCATTTTCAGTTTCATTTTATAAACCCTCTTCAACTGATTTGGCCAATAGTGAATTCAGTCAATTTTGGTGGGATACTTTTAGCTCTACAGAACTTAAAGGTCACTCTTTATTTTGATTTCTTTCACTCATCACATTTCAAATTAACTTTGTTAATACAACTATTACCAACTCTCAAGAGAAAATCAAGTAATAATGATGAGCCTGAGGACTTGCAGATTATGAAAAACCATATGCAGTCTGAATTACACATTGAAGAAACAAACATATGTCCATGTGGCATGACTCCAATGACTGTGAACACATTCTTAAAGATTGCCAAATACACCAAAATGAGAGAAAGACAACCTGGCCCGGAGATACATCAGTGAAAAACAAGATTTGTGGCCCTTTGTAAAACTTTCAACACACAGCGACCTACATTTGAGAAACCAGAGTTGCAGTTTGAACGAATGCCGAAGAAGAAATTAACTTTGTGAAAAATCAACACTACCTAGTACCTATATGGTTGCTCATTTGTGCAACCATGTCATGCAGTTTTTTTTTAAATCACCAGACAAATGATTAACTTATATAATATTTGCTAAAACATTAATTCAAGTGATTCTCAAAAGTGGAATATTCATTTGAATGTGTGATATAATTATACACCTATTTCTGACACGTTCACAATTGCTTGAAGGATATATAACGACCAGTCACTTCTTTTGACCAATTAGACAAAAGTACGTACTTTTATTAAACCAGCTGCAGATTTCACTTAAACTATTCACACATCAGGACATCAAGGAACTGGATTCATGATGGGCTAAACTAGATGAGGATGCAGCTTTACCATGATATGTGTTAGATAGAGAACAATTTATAGAAATCATGATTGGCTCTCAGGCTTAAAATTAATTAAGAGTACTTTTTCACATAATACCAGGCTTTTAAAACTATTCAGCATTTAACTTAATTATTATATTAATTTTTTTATTTTGTATAACAACATCTTGTTATCAAAAACATGTATAAATAATATGTAAACATTACTATATATGTTATTATGAAGGAATCCAAAACAGTGATGCCACCTGACAGCAACTGGTAATTCAAAATTTCCAAGTGAACAATAAAAATGTGGGTTCTGGGCCAGACTCTTTTATTCGCGAATTCACAAAGGTGAGCGACAGTCGGATAAGCAAGACTATAGGGTCCTATATGTGCATGTAATCATGTAGATGACAAATTTTACCATACAGGTGAGTTTTAATGATATTATCCATAACTATGTCATTATGAATTATACAATTTATATTTATTTATAATAATCAAATACGGTAATTATATTACAAAGATTTTGTGTGCACATGACATACCGTATTCATTCTATTAAGCGTACATCCCCTTTTTTAGCAGCATCTGCCGCCATGACAGTGATCTCAATGCAAACCATGACTGTTGAATCCATCATTGTGTTTTAATTTCTACCAATATCACACTAGATTCAAAGCTTAGAGATGAAACAACATTGAAAGGTCCACCTAAATTATCATATTTTTACAGTGTTCTGGTATCCTGTTGCTCGTATGTGAGTTGTATAAATTGCTTGTCAGATTTGTCTGCTGAGATGGCTGTACTCAGGAACCACAGCAACCACATATAATGGGTGCACACCTCTATATGCTTATTGGAACACAAAATTTGACATATTTCCATGTCTCAAATATTTGCTAAGAGTACTGTACTTAATAGAATGAATACGGTAACTGTTAACGCTTGCTTTTTGAGACGTGTCATCGACTGGTTGTGACATAAATGACAATGTAATTTCATAATGCTTATAAGCAATCTGTGACAATATCATCTTTAAGTAGGCCTATAACTACAACTCATGCCACAGCCATGCCACAGTTGACTGTGCAAACCGATTCCTAGTGATTTGGCCAATGGCAGTGGTGTCAACTTCCCACATGTGTTTGGTGCCAACCTTCAATCTCGACTGTTTAACTTTAGGCTTGGGCTTGCCTTATCTTTAGGCTTTAGCCATTTAGGCACTTGTGTAGAATCTGGAGCCACCCCGATGTCACTGTTACAACTTGAGTTCTACCTAACTTTGATACCTCAGAGCGTTAGTTCTATCATTCAACATCATCCCAGACATATTTATATTATGAAAATATTGTGTCTTAGCGAACTTTTGAAGCCCAAATAGCGACCCGGTTTGCGCTAGTCTGCACCGGAATGCCAGACAACTTGGCCCAGGCCGAGTCGTCTCGAGACATCTCAGCCCCATCCTGAGACAACTCGGCCCCCATCCTGAGACAACTCGGGTCAGTGAAAAATTAATGCGTGTGTGTGTAATTTTCCTCAAAGACAATGGGAATTCATCTGCCGTCATACTTTTTCATCGAGCCGACCTGCGGGGGCCGAGTTGTCTCGAGACGATAAATATTTAACATATTTTTTCGTATTTTATTAACTAAGCCACCCTTGAACGGTCTCTGATCAGTTTTTTACCAGATCGCATGAATGTTCAGTTATTCACATGTACTCCGAGAGTACGTAGCATGCCAATTACCCCGTTGTGTCATTTCACAGATCAAAACACACACATAGGGTGTTTGAACTTCATCACTTTCTGACAAAACTGGTTTACCTTCCCTTTGATGATGAAAACATGAATAAAAATAGCTCAGAGTCGATAGTTACCGAGCAGATCTTGAATGTCAGTTTTGCACAAGCCAAGTTCGTAACAGCAATAAGACTCGTATAACTTGACTGACTGATTGACCTCTCAAATCACCTATTTTGATCATGAAGATTTTTAAAGATGTTGTTGAAAAAAATCACTATATTTGTTGTTGTTGTTCTCCACATGAATCCCGTCGTCATGGGGTGAGACTGGCCATGGTTCCGTTCCCTTTTGCTCATCATTGTATTCAATCATACTAAATAAAGTTGCTTAAAAATACCAAGTAATTGTATTCGTACTCAATCATAATTAATCGTAATGCTTACCATATGTGTGTGACGCATATATTGATATTGCTCCTTGTCAATGTTTATACTATAATAACTTCCCCCAAATCTAAGTTGTTAGCATATATTCCAGTTGTTTGCATAATCTTGGTTGTTACTGAAAGTGCGAAAAGATCAGTTGGATAATACATTCTGACAGCTTCAGAAGTATCTGCTCAACGAAACAAGCCAGTTACCCCAGTTGTGTCCCTTCACACATTTATACTGTCGTAATAATCAAGAAGTCGACAAACAACTACATTCGCTTCAGAAGTATCTGCTCAACGAAACAATGACGGAGTCGCAAGCGAGTTACCCATCTGTGTCCATTCATACATTTATACTGTCGTAGTAAACAAGAAGCCGACAAACAACTAGATTCCCTTCAGAAGTATCTGCGCAATGAAACAATGACGGAGTAGCAGGCCACTTAATAACCCATTGTGTCCCATCACACATCAGAAGACACACAAAGAGTGGTTTGAAATATATCTAAGCTCCATATCATTGCATAATGATGCTTCCAATTCTGCCACAAATTCGAAGCTTGGTGGGTAATGGAGAATACTTAATTAGATCCACAATTCTCTACCACACATGCTACAACGCATAACTGGTAGTAAATTTTGATGTGAACGTTATCTGTAGCACTGACGTTCCCTGTGAAAGCTAGACTGCATATACAATATAGCATTGTGAGATAAACTACCATTAGTAACTTTTTTAAGTTAGTGTATTTACACCTTCAACAATATTTACTATACTTACTTTATGATCATAGTTGCTACCAATATTTACTACATTTACTTTATGATCATAATTGCTACCATATAACCCTATAGGGTCATTCCATGTCAAATCAATCACTCAAAACATCACCCGACTCCAATTTTGATGAAATTTAGCACAGGTGTTGGCTCCCATGAGAACATCAAAACTGCAAATTATAAAGAATCCAGGTCAAATATTAATGACGATATAAGTCACTGAACTAGGACCCGATTCGTAAACTGGCCGTTACAGTAACATCCATAACTCTGCTTCTAATAAAGGTAGAAAAGAAAGTAAGACATCATTGGAAAGCCAGTAAATATGTGCGTATTTACATTGTAAAATAAAAATTTTAATGTAAATATAAAAGTATCATTTATCATAATATGACCTTTGACTTCCGATACCCAAAAAATGTATTCTTCAATTTTTTTTATTTTAATTCTACAGCATCCTATATCATTGTTCAAGTGTCCCTGAATATATTAGGATGGGCAAATAATAATGTTCAGAGATACAGTAAATTTAGTACAGCCGGCAACATATGTTTGGTCTCCAGATCAGTCAATACCACACTGAATTTCCGAATAAACTTTTCAGATCACATAAAAAGCATGCTAAAAGGTCTCTTATAATTAAATGAGTGTACATACATGCTGTAATGTCTCATTTAACATGTTCACATGTTTTACTTTTTCTTTGGATAGCCTGTAGGTGCAACCAGTGTCAGTCATTGGGTCTACGTTGGTGAGGAGAATACTAACTCGAAGAGTGTCACTTTGTTACGGGTGAAACTATGATGGTGTTGGACCATATGGGTGAAGGAAGGTCAGCCAGAATATTTGTTACATGCGCTAGCCTCCAGTGTCCATTGTAGATGGCTGTTACATACCGTCTGGCATCTGCCAGATGAGGACAACACACTAGGCTGTCACAACCTCTTCCCTTTTCAGAGATGATGTAGAATATAGTGCTACTTCCAAATGATTCAATGATAATTACTTGATGATGTGCAGATTATGTGTTCCTGCTGATGTTTATCTGTTTCCATATAGCTTGTAAGAAGATAGCTGCTTCATAGTACTCTTCCGGGAATCCTCTTCTGTGGTTGGAAAGCAGAACTCAGTAGCTGGTATATGGGCTGATTCAAACAACTGCATAAAATATTGTTTTTTTGTAGACTGGCTTTTGGTCTGGTCTCTTGACCATTCCATCCACACCATCACATGGCGTTTTTGAGAAAAATGCTACACTGATGTCTGCTCGTGGTGGCAGAGGTTCAGAAAGTTTTTTGCAGTTTTTATACTAACCAGCACAGCCATGAGATCAGTAGATGCACAGGCAACACTGTGCACAGGCAACAGTGTGCACAGGCAACAGTGTGCACAGGCAACAGTGTGCACAGGCAACAGTGTGCACAGGCAACACTGTGCACAGGCAACACTGTGCACAGGCAACACTGTGCACAGGCAACACTGTGCACAGGCAACACTGTGCACAGGCAACAATGTGCACAGGCAACACTGTGCACAGGCAACAGTGTGCACAGGCAACACTGTGTACAGGCAACACTGTGCACAGGCAACACTGTGTACAGGTAACACTGTGTACACCAATTATATTGCTTCAATCATGAAGTAGGAAATGATTGTGTGTCAGTTATGTTGTAATTTCTGACTCCAACATACGCGACACCATTGTTGTACACCTCTTCTAAAACACAGCATATTTTTTTTCACTGCCAAATGTACAGCTGGGCAAAGAAACATAAACTTTCCTGATGGTTGTGCTAATTAGCATACGGACTGCGAACACTTTCTAAACCTATACCACCACTAGCAGGATTTGGGGAAATATGTGAAGTGGTACTTTTATGCAACATCACACAGGAAGGGCATATATATGATGACGTGGGTGGAATGGAATGGTCAACAGACTTGATGCAAAAGCCAATCTACAAAGACCATAATTATATGAACATTACACCACCACACTGATGTAGTCCTGTGAGTTCACATCAATCTATTTATTCCTGCTATCAAATTCTGCACTTTGGAAGGTATTTTCAACCACAGAAGAGTTATGAATAAGCAACTCTTCTTGCAAGCTGTTTGTAAACAGCTAAAGTCATAGCAAGAACACAGAAGGTACTATTCTTTAAGGCATAATCATTGAATCACTTGGAAGTAGCACCATATTCTATATCTTCAATGAAGAGAAGAGGTTGTGAACTTGTCACAGCACAGTGTGTTGGCCTCATTCTGGCAGACGCCAAAGGATATCTGAAAGCCATCTATGATGGATACTGGAGGCTTGCGTATGTAACAGATGTTATTCCAACTAATCTTCCTTCACCCCAAACCTCATAGTTTTACCCGTAACAAAGTGACACTCTTTGACTTAGTGATCTCCTTACCAATTTTGACCCAACGACTGACACTGATCACACCTACATGATATCTAAAGAGAAAACAGAAGAGGCCTTGTAAAAAATGTGAACATGTTAAATGAGACATTACAGCATGTTTGTTATGCAATCTGAAAAGGTTACGCTGACATCCAGTGTGGTATCGACTGATCTGCAGACCAAAAATAGGTCACCCGGCTGTACTAAATTTACCGTATCTCTGAACATTATTGTTTGTCCATCCTAATATTTTCAAGGACTCATGAGCAATGATGTAGTATGCTGTAGAATTAAAATTTAAAAAATCGGAGGATACATTTTTTGGGTATTGGAGTTCAAAGGTCATATTATGATTAATTATACTTTTTTATTTATATGAAAAGTGTAATGTTGCAATGTAGATGTTCACCTATCTACTGGCTATCCAATGATATCTTACTTTCTTTTCTACCTTTATTAGAAGCAGAGTTATGGATGTTAATGTAACAGCCAGTATGTGAATCGGGTCAAAGTTCAGTGACCTATATCTTCAGTAATACTTGACCTAGATTTTTTATAATGTTGTTTTTATGTTCTTATGTGAGCCATCAACTGTGCTAAATTAAAAAAAAAATGGAGTCGGGTCGTGCAAAAATGGCCTAAAAATGATTGCTTTGACACGGAATGACCCTATAGTGTGCGAATATAATTGTTTATCGTTTGCGCCATTTGTATCTTAGAATTATATATTATGTACAAAAACGATATATACAGCTGAGGACAATGAAAGTATAATGCATACGGTATGTTGATTCAGTATGTCCATATATAAAAATACATCAATAAAAGTTTGTAAATAAATAAAAAAAATACATCGATAAGAACAACATGTTTAAAAGTTATATAAATCCCGGACCCACTGGTGCCGCAGTTTCAAAGTACAATACATGTCGCTAGATTTAATGCTATGCTATATATATATGCACAAATAACAATGTAGAAGGTTGGCACCACCGCACCAACCTACGTGCCCGCAGTACAGCCCCGTCGTTCTAAAGGTTGGTACCACTGCTGTTTGCAGAAGCGCAACTGATCCCGATTTGGTCTAGATTCGTTTTGGAGAAGAAACTCGTGCGGCGCCAACGGAAATGTTACAGGCAGCTACAAGGGAAACTGTTTCGTATGTGGGCAAGATATAGGCAGCTGGTCTTGTGGCAATGTGTATGCTCCGAGCCGTCTGTAAATGAGGACTGTAGCACCGCGTGTTATCAAGTCTTGTGACAATGTGTATGCTCCGAGCTGTCTGTAAATGAGGACTGTAGCACCGCGTGTTATCAAGTCTTGTGACAATGTGTATGCTCCGAGCTGTCTGTAAATGAGGACTGTAGCACCGCGTGTTATCAAGTCTTGTGGCAATGTGTATGCTCCGAGCTGTCTGTAAATGAGGACTGTAGCACCGCGTGTTATCAAGTCTTGTGACAATGTGTATGCTCCGAGCTGTCTGTAAATGAGGACTGTAGACCGCGTGTTATCAAGTCTTGTAAATGTGTATGGACTGTCTGTGCCGCGTGTTATCAAGTCTTGTGGCAATGTGTATGCCCCGAGCTGTCTGTAAATGAGGACTGTAGTGCCGCGTGTTATCAAGTCTTGTGGCAATGTGTATGCCCCGAGCTGTCTGTAAATGAGGACTGTAGTGCCGCGTGTTATCAAGTCTTGTGGCAATGTGTATGCCCCGAGCTGTCTGTAAATGAGGACTGTAGTGCCGCGTGTTATCAAGTCTTGTGGCAATGTGTATGCCCCGAGCTGTCTGTAAATGAGGACTGTAGCACCGCGTGTTATCAGGTTGTCAATTTGCGTTCTTCACAATTACAATTGTGCTAAGATATTACCATTGTGTGGAGGTGGTGGTGGATTCCTATTAAAGTTGTGTTAAGACATTACCATGCTTTGTCTCTCACACACCGATCATAGACCATTCGCTGGTGTCTTAGTTGGCTGTGCTTAAAACAAACAACAACCAGTGACAACCAGTTTGGTTTTAAAAAGAAGCATGGCACTGACATGTGCATTTATGTACTAAAAGAGGTTATCGCTAAATATCAAGCCTTAAATATGTGTTTTTTTGTTTATGTGTTTTCTTGATGCATCTAAGGCTTTTGACCGAGTAAATCATACCATACTTTTCAAAAAGCTATTTGAAAGATATGTTGCTGGTTACATTGTTAGAATTCTACAGTATCGGTTATAACCTAACATCATTCGAAATATATTGTTGTAAGAGACATACGATTTCCTGATAGCATAGTTATGAAACTTCCACCATAGATGGGCAGTATACATAGGTGAACAAAAAGTAGTAAACATTGTTTTCTTTATATAATTTGAACACATGAAATTTTTTACCAAGCGTGAAACTTGGAAATTTAACATTCTTACAACTCTTGTTTCTAATTATCATGACCATACTCTTTTTGGCATTGTACCTTATGTCATGAGATAATCCATATTGATCACAGATGGTGAGAAGGGTCTGTAATCCCCTGCTGGATGGACAAAATACTACAAAATCATCAGCATGCATAATATTATTTACACAATTATATCCTACATAACATCCTACATTGCAACCTTTAAGTACAGTGGATAAACCATCGACGTAAACACTGAACAAATAAGGGGATAAAACACCTCCTGTCTAACTCCATTACTTACATAAATACTGTCAGACACATGACTACCCCATCTTACACACATTTGTTGGTTCGCATACTTTATATGTTAATTGAAAAGCTGGATTCCAAAATGCACTAAGTCCATTTCAAAAGATATGAGATTATGATGGACCCCTGGTCTCTAGTTATAGATGCTTAATGCTACCAAAAAAATTGACCCAAACTGAGCTTAGTCCCTACAGATGAGATCATCAAAGTTTGCCAATTTTCCCAAAACGAGTTCAGTTCAGCGAGGCCAATTTTTTAGTCAAGTCAGTCCAGTTATGTCATTTGCATAAATGCAAATGGCGGATAATCAGATGACGATAGAGTACAACTCGCTGGTTTCCACTCAGGTGGAAAAAACATCATTGGAAAAGCAGAAGGGAAACATGCAGCGAACATATGACACAGACATATGCTGCGCTGTGAAGCTCACAGAAAATTTAGTATTATGAAAATATGGCGTGAACTAATCTGCGATTCTGTCTATAAAAGTTTTTACTGGTGAATCGGCTAATAAAACCATATAATGTTAGCCTGGACTATAAAAGAAATATATTAATTACTTATAAAATGAGCTAAGTCCGTGGACGCAGAAGTAGTCTCAGGACGGGGGCCGAGTTGTCTCAGGATGGGGCCGAGTTGTCTCGAGACGACTTGACCCGGGCTGTCCGAGGGCCGAGTTGCCTACCCTACACCGCAGTGGTTGTGGGTTACCGCATCACGTTCGTAAAATGAGCGTTATAGTGGCATATGTTGATGCAAACTGGGGCAATATTTATGCCTCAAAAGTGTGCTAAGATTAAAGATGCAATCCAATATTCTTAAACATAAATATGCCTGGGATAATGGAACTAACGCACTGAGTCTGAGGTATAAAACTTAGGCAAAACTCAAGTTATAAACGGCGAAATCGAGCTGGGTCCGGATTGTACACAAGTGCCGCCATTTATTTACCTGTCAGACTCAGTTTTTACTTTTACTAGTTTTAGGGGCCAATCTCTCACCTCACCCTTGATTCCAACCAACCATATCTCCAATCACACTTCCTGCTAGGAATAGGAATCCTAGTCCTCCCACACATGGTTTGGTTTATTTGTCTCAACTTCTTGACAAGTTGACTTGAAGTTGAGCCACTTGAACCCGAGGCTGAGCCTCGTTGAGCTTGAGCCTGGCCCTGCCCCTGGGTCCTGGCCATGACTGAACCTGAACGTAACTAAGCCGAGGCAACTCCCACGAATTTTTAGGTCCGACCTCCCTGTTTCTGCCACACATCTCTCATACAAGCTGAATTAAGTAAAGTAACTCACCAACCTACGGTACACGTCCAATGTATACTAAAATAATGGAAATTCACGAAAACTTATTTTCGCCCACGTAGAAATTTACAACCGGACGTTGATTGCTGGACATCAAACACAGGTATATTTTAGTTGGTTCCAGATCCACCATGTAGCGCCACTACGCTACCTCTTCACAAATAGCCATGCATTTTACGGATCCTCTTTTAGCTGCGTTATAGCATATGCGTCGGAACGGATGGCTTTGGTGTTGACCCCCCAACAAATTATGGATTTTGTTGATGTTTTTGAGAGTATCAATGGTGGTATTGTTAGAGGCTTCCGACCAATCTGCAACAACTCATAGTCCCCTTGAACCACGAAAAATATCAACACTACCCCCCCCAACCGAGGAAAATCTGCAACACCACCCTCATCGACAAGCGAAAAATCTCTTATTACAGTGGTGAGGCTTTGCTACAGTTTGTAGTGTAATTTACGTGGATAGTTTTGCAATCACTTGGCTATTTGACCTAATTTGGGCATTAGTTTACTTCTTCTTCTGAGTAATGTGGTAGCCCCGACTTCCGGGTAATGTCCCACAGGACAACCTGCCTAGAGTCTGATCGTTGTTATCATAAAATCATATTATATAACATCATCTATACACTATATATCAAACATGATCTTATAATAAAAGCGAAAAGATATAGTGACCTTCAGACCTCTAATCATTCTGGACACAGGTGGAAAATCATCTTATGCCTTCAAGGGTTGATGCATGAGCACCAATTTAACCTGTATTTACCCGTAGTTCAACAATACGAAATCGACGTAAACATCGCCGGAATGTTACGCTTTAATGATTTTGACGGTATCAGCTGGTAAACCAAGAGCCATGGGAAACCAAACACCCAACCTGAGCGCTGTGTGAACCATAGCGCGTCGTGTCATGATCGATCGCATGCCACGCACCAGGGAGCATGTTCAACTTACAATTTGCTCCGACGAGAAACTGACTGCCGGCAATAACCGAACACCTCCCTATAATTGCTATATTCCGAAACATAAAACTAGTAAGACTAAGTCCAAGACGAACTATCGGCAAAACTATAACTACAGGATGGAATCTTTGCTAACAAAATCGCTCAAGATAGGGGGGACTGTGGCTGCTTACTGGTAAGTGACTAGTATTCGGTAGTAGGCTGTGTTCACACCGGACCATTACATTAGTGATTAGAATTAGATTAGACTGATTAGTAGGGATCTACCTAAATATTTCATAATTCCCAGATTAATTCTCTCTAAGTATCTAGTGATAGGGTTTTGATGCAATTTGAATTTTCACTTAAACGTCATATTTATGGGAGATATGACATTTTAAAGATGTTGACTATTCAATCATACCCATCGTTTAATATGTCTCAACAGATACTGTACTAATACTGCATAATTTACGCACCTATTCTGACAACATTCTTAACAAGTTAATTATTTTCTTTATGCGTAGTCAGATTTTAGTAAAATTTGGTGTCTGGGTTTTTTAAGGTGGCCAATCACCTCGGCATATAAAATGTTAAGAAGAATGCACATCCTTCAATATAATGAAACAAGTCTAATTTTATTACAGTAACTCCAACTGTATAAGTATTAATTGGTATGTGAGCCTATAACTGCATGGCTTTACATTAATAGCTTTAAAAAGTAAAAAATTGACTTGTAATCAGGGCCTCACCCAGAGACCCATCCACCCGTCCTGTGGACGGGTATATTCATAAATTGCGTTTTTTGGACGGGTCAAATTGATTGTGGACGGGTCCGTCCATGTCGTTTTTTTTGCGCGGGCTAGTCCGTCCATGCCATTTTTACGACGTCATTGAAACTGCTGTGAAGCCAGTTACAAAATCTACGGAGACTGGTTTTGAAAATCGCCCACCTGAATCACCTGGACAGCTCCCGGACACTCGCCAGGCCTCGACATGCTAAGATAATTATCACCTACCCGCTAGCGGCGACTTGCTAGGGTAATTGTTACCTACCCGCTAGCTGTGACTCCATGAAAGGCACCCGACACTTGCCTATGACTAAATAATCCTATGTGAAGTCAACATCAGGGCAGGGAGATACAATAAGCACTTGCCCATTACGACATGTTCTTAGAAAACGTATGGAATTCTGCGTAATCGACATTTCGAAACGGGATTTGATATATAGCACTAGCTAAAATGAAACAGCATCAGTGATTTGAACATTCATAATTCTTAATATGATTGCTTGTGTAAATTACATTTGTTAATGTATATATTAAGCACTGCTGCATGAGGAACAACCAGACATTTGTGTTATTGTGTGACAGAAATTATTGTATTATCTAAATTTTTTATGTATGGTTGTTATTGTGTTGCAAAAATTTCACAAATAAATGTTATTAGAAAAGTATTATTTAGATGCAGAGATCAAATGTTGTGATATTTTAAATATTTGACAGAATGTATTATTTTTCAAAGTTAACTTTGAAATTAAATATTACTTTTCTGAACAGAAATGGGCTTCTTTTTTCACTTTTAAACAGAAAATGCACCATTTGACACGAAAAATGCTACTTACATTTCTGATCACACATGAGATATGCAGTCAGCCATGTTCTCTGCCTTGCCTTCATAAATGGTAATATGTACACTGTACTTTTAGTTTATTTATATATTTTATGATTGGACACACTAAGTATGATTACAAAAATTTACCATGTTGGTGTACATATATATATATATATACTCATAGTTGCATGTCCTATCCCGCACCTGATCGCGCGTTCAATCGCGTGCCTGACCGCACTTCGTAGCATGTCTGACAAACTTTGGACTGGCAAAAATTTGATCCTGGGTGAGGCCCTGCTTGTAATTAAATAATGTACGATTGCCATGGAAACCAGAATTAGCTATATGCATGGGCAATACTGAGTTGCCACAAGTGTGTGCAACTGCACAAAGTTAGGACAAGCAACTTTAAAATCCGTCTAGCAATGATAACAACTAGTCCAGACACAGACGACGGCTAAGCAGTTAACATAATATTTACAATTGTTTAAAAAGTTATAAACATCGATTCCAGATCGCACTTGCAACTGCTGCAGTGCCTCCTTACGGGTGCCATAATTTTGTAGACATACCCATTTTGCGGGCCAACATATGACTTTGCGCTTTAATTTATAATAATGAGGTTGTTCAATCCAGGAAGAAAACATGCTGAAAACGCCATTAAAAATGCCTTTACTGGCTTCTTAGCATAAAGTTTTGGCTTTTGATATAAAACTTGAATAGTGATTGGTCTTATAAAGGCTGACATTTGTTGAAACTTACGTGATTATCGGGCAGAACTATTCTGGTTTCACATGAATGGGAATAACAGTGGCGCTACATAGCGGAGTTGTACAAAACAAAATTCAGTTGCTTGAGGTGTTACTTTGGATGGTCGCACAAAATGGCTGCGTTCCCGTCGGCTTTGCAACGGTGGCGCCCCAGACGGATATGTCAGTATCTACCATTAGGCATTTCTAGCAATGATTAGGCAGGGGAGATGATAAATTTTATAGCACATCCTCATACTCATTTAATTTTGAGTAATTGTCTAATCAAGGCTAATGTTTAACTTTTAGCCGATGGCGAAGACAAGAAAATGTCTTCAGCCATGGTGACATTTAACTATATAAATAATATAATTGAGCTATAATTTTGCATTAACACTAGATTCTATGTTTAAACTAAGTATACTAAACCGTTCGTTATTTGTTTCTACTAGTAGTTTAAAATTGTCAAGATTATAATATGTGGAATGATGTATTGGTTGAAAATATTCATCAGCAGCCTCATTTAGCTGTAATACACTGTACATTAAATAAAGAATTCACATTAGCACCTCCTTGAAACTAAGGAAATGTTTCGTTAGCTAGCATTATTTAAATGAATAATTATGTTTGAAACATGTACCGTAAGTCCGTAACAAGCGACTGTCCACTGTAAAGAAAAAAACCTTGTTTTACCATAGCCATACAAAGTTAGTATACTCATTGCATTGTTGTCATCATGCAAGATATACATGTCTGTGCAACAGTAAAAATAGATAAAAAGAAATGTATTAAAAAAACATGAACGATACGTGTCGTAACCAGACGTATCTGGACCGGCATTCCCATTGGTATGACATAATGACAATAGTAATCAGGATAAAATTAGCAATAAGAAAAAACAAACAAATGGAATCCACTGCAGGTAATCATTTCACATTATAAATTATGTTAACACACAGGTATGAGTGACAAGTAAACAATGTGTGAAAACCAGTAATAAAAGGATACAAAATCTGTAAATAATTATGCATAATTCACATCATACGGAGAAGCAAATTGCATTATTCAGTACGTTTGTGGAAATAAGTATTAATTAATCGAAGGAAATACACACATTATAATTAGTTTGCATTATAAGGAAAGCAACAATAACATTGACTGCAAAAACATTACAAGACGCAACATATACCAGAAAGTAGTTATAAAAAAGTAAATGTTGCATCAGTAGCTGGGGATGTAGAGAAAAAAATTGCAGACACTATGTATCGCCTTGCATCTAGCAAGAGAGACAATCGCAACTAATCTTTATCATAATAATATACCAGTAGACTGACCCTGTGTGTGTAGGCCTGTCATTGTATGTTTAGCTGTAGACTGACCCTGTGAGTGTGTGTGTGTGTAGGCCTGTCATTGTATGTTTACCTGTAGACTGACCCTGTGAGTGTGTGTGTGTAGGCCTGTCATTGTATGTTTACCTGTAGACTGACCCTGTAAGTGTGTGTGTAGGCCTGTCATTGTATGTTTAGCTGTAGACTGACCCTGTGAGTGTGTGTATGTAGGCCTGTCATTGTATGTTTAGCTGTAGACTGACCCTGTGAGTGTGTGTGTAGGCCTGTCATTGTATGTTTACCTGTAGACTGACCCTGTGAGTGTGTGTGTGTAGGCCTGTCGTTGTATGTTTACCTGTAGACTGACCCTGTGAGTGTGCGTATAGGCCTGTCATTGTATGTTTAGCTGTAGACTGACCCTGTGAGTGTGTGTGTGTGTGTGTAGGCCTGTCATTGTATGTTTACCTGTTGACCGACCCTGTGAGTGTGTGTGTATAGGCCTGTCATTGTATGTTTACCTGTAGACTGACCCTGTGAGTGTGTGTGTAGGCCTGCCATTGTATGTTTAGCTGTAGACTGACCCTGTGTGTGTGTGTGTAGGCCTGTCATTGTATGTTTACCTGTAGACTGACCCTGTGAGTGTGTGTGTGTAGGCCTGTCATTGTATGTTTACCTGTAGACTGACCCTGTGAGTGTGTGTGTAGACTGACCCCTGTCATTGTATATTTACCTGTAGACTGACCCCGTGAGTGTGTGTGTATAGGCCTTTCATTGTATGTTTACCTGTAGACTGACCCTGTGAGTGTGTGTGTAGGCCTGTCATTGTATGTTTATATGTAGACTGACCCTGTGGTGTGTGTGTGTGTAGGCCTGTCATTGTATATTTACCTGTAGACTGACCCCGTGAGTGTGTGTGTGTAGGCCTGTCGTTGTATGTTTACCTGTAGACTGACCCTGTGAGTGTGTGTAGGCCTGTCATTGTATGTTTAGCTGTAGACTGATCCTGTGAGTGTGTGTGTAGGCCTTTCATTGTATGTTTACTTGTAGACTGACCCTGTGAGTGTGTGTAGGCCTGTCTGTTTACCTGTAGACTGACCCTGTGAGTGTGTTTACCTGTAGACTGACCCTGTGAGTGTGTGTGTAGGCCTGTCATTGTATGTTTACCTGTAGACTGACCCTGTGAGTGTGTGTGTGTAGGCCTGTCATTGTATGTTTACCTGTAGACTGACCCTGTGAGTGTGTGTGTAGGCCTGTCATTGTATGTTTACCTGTAGACTGATCCTGTGAGTGTGTGTGTGTAGGCCTGTCGTTGTATGTTTACCTGTAGACTGACCCTGTGAGTGTGTGTAGGCCTGTCATTGTATGTTTAGCTGTAGACTGACCCTGTGAGTGTGTGTGTGTGTAGGCCTGTCATTGTATGTTTACCTGTAGACTGACCCTGTGAATGTGTGTAGGCCTGTCATTGTATGTTTAGCTGTAGACTGATCCTGTGAGTGTGTGTAGGCCTTTCATTGTATGTTTACCTGTAGACTGATCCTGTGAGTGTGTGTAGGCCTGTCATTGTATGTTTACCTGTAGACTGACCCTGTGAGTGTGTGTAGGCCTATCATTGTATGTTTAGCTGTAGACTGACCCTGTGAGTGTGTGTGTGTGTAGGCCTGTCATTGTATGTTTAGCTGTAGACTGATCCTGTGTGTGTGTGTGTAGGCCTGTCATTGTATGTTTACCTGTAGACTGACCCTGTGAGTGTGTTTAGGCCTGTCATTGTATGTTTAGCTGTAGACTGACCCTGTGAGTGTGTGTAGGCCTGTCATTGTATGTTTACCTGTAGACTGACCCTGTGAGTGTGTGTAGGCCTGTCATTGTATGTTTACTTGTAGACTGACCCTGTGAGTGTGTGTGTAGGCCTGTCATTGTATGTTTACCTGTAGACTGACCCTGTGAGTGTGTGTGTAGGCCTGTCATTGTATGTTTACCTGTAGACTGACCCTGTGAGGGTGTGTGTAGGCCTGTCATTGTATGTTTACCTGTAGACTGACCCTGTGAGTGTGTGTAGGCCTGTTTAGCTGTAGACTGATCCTGTGAGTGTGTGTGTAGGCCTGTCATTCTAAGTTTAGCTGTTCTTCCTAGTCCTAGATGCTTTGCTACTTGAGCACCAAACTTTCAAGGGTTCGTCTTTGAGACCCTCAAAAGAAAAGTACTTAACATTGTAAGACTACATTTTTTTTCTCGAAATTCCATGTTGGTTTTTAAAACGTTTTTTAAGTGCAGCATTGTGTAAAATTGCTAAAATTATGTTATGTTTGTTAAATGTCAGATCAGAATATTCCTGGAAACTGTGTTCTGCATCTGTATGTATGTATAGTATAGTGCCATCCAGTATATATATATGGGCATTTTTGTAAGTAACTAAAATGGGGAGTTTTGGGAACATAATTATGATGCCACTGCTGTGGTGTAGCCTAAGGCTATGCTGACACAGCCTATGGCTAGTGTTGGCTGTGCTAGCATAAAAAATAAATGTCTACTCATTATTGCAATATTGTATAAAGGGCTGATGCCTTTTTAGTCCTTTGGCCGAAGGTCCAAGGGACTATTGCCATCACTCTGCGTCCGCTGTTAGCTGCCGTATCTCAGAAACCGTTCAGCAACTTTTTCTCTAATTTTGCATAGACATATCTTAGGGCACTGCCACTATGCACAAGAAATCTGTATTTGATTGAATCATTTTAAGGGCTCTCTAGGGCCTCCAAGGACCTCAAAACTGGTAAAAATTTAACATTTGGCCTATTTTTTCAAAAAACTGTTCAGCAACTTTTTTTCTAATTTTGCATAGATGTATCTTAGGATGCTGCCACTATATACAAGAAATCTGTATTTGATTGAATCATTCTAAGGGCACCTAATTATCTAGTGATGTGGTTTTGAGAAGGGCCCTTGAGACCACCCCCAACAGTAGATGTTGTTTAATGTGCCTCAAAGTCAACACCATGACTACACTCTGCAGCCTAGTGCTACTGTTCCATTGAGACCTTGACTAATCTTTAATTGGTCACAGCACCCAGGCAGAGTAGACACCCCCAACAGTAGATTTTGTTTAATGTTCCACAAAGTCAAAACCATGACTAAACTTTGCAGCCTAGTGCTACTGTTCCATCGAGACCTTGACTAATCTTTAATTGGTCACAGCGCCCAGGCAGAGTAGACACATTTGACCCCTGTTAGACTGAACAGTTGCCTAACAGTTTTTATCTTCAAAACTATTAATTTTCTATAATTGCAAGTTGTGTTTATTTTGATGTTCATTTAATTATTATAAAATGGTGTGACTGTGGTGTCTATTGGTTAAAGATATATTGTATGTAGAAACCTGTAGGTGACAAACATAGAAAATTAATATTTTGTCACCTGTAGGTGACAAACATAGAAAATTAATATTCTGGACAACTATAGAGTGAAATATCCTACACTTTATTGGTATCAAATGCATTCTACTGTTCTGTTTACGCTTGCCATGCCTTGTGTAGACATGGTACTGTGTAAATCAGTTGTATCAATATAGACTAATAATTACAGATTCACAGTATAGTTGACACCTGAAACAACCAAATGTCAACCATTAGAAGAGTTGACATAGTTCTGCTATACACAAGAAAGAAATCTGTATTTGATTGAATCATTCTAATGTCATCAGCATATAGTAGAACATACATTTTCTACATCATCATCCCTAAGGTTGTTGTAAATTTCACCAGCTGCCATGTCAAGTCCGTTATAATTGTGACTAACAGTGTTCCAAATGATTCAGGTAAATAGTAAATAACAAAGGACACAAGTTTTCTCCTTGCCATACCTATACATCACATGAGAAGAAGGCTGACACAGCCTGGCCCTGATTTATACATGATTTAGCATTTTTGTATATGTTGTATACAACTTTCAACACAATACCATTAATACCGCATGAAATTATCTTAGACCACAGGGAGGACCGGTCTACTAAATCAAATGTTTTCTTATAATCGATGAAGGCACAATAAAGCCTTTTGCGTCGAGACAAATACAGTTCAACCAATACCCCTATTTGAACACTGCCTGTTCTTCACCTATTACATTCGCTTTGTTTAGGTATGTGGTCAGTCTGGTGTTCTGAACAATCACTAAGGATTATTGAACACTTGTGCAGAATGTCACCCACTTGGCAGGTTTAATTGATCTATTCAGCAATGAGGACACAGCTTAGGCCTCACTCTGGACACTGTCACTCACAGTGTTGTATATTGTCTTAGTTGGTGCATTGAGCTAATCTACTTGACCATGAATCAGTGGTGGCTCTGGTTATGTATTACACCCAGCTGTGGAGCTAAGATTCTCTGCCTGCTATTGTTTGATGGAAACTGTGACTAATCTGTAATTGGTCACTGGCAGTAGCTTGTGTCAATAGACAGCATTAAGCCACTAGACCCATGTTAAACTGGACAGTTGCCTGTAGGTTTTAAACTGTGTCAAACAGTGAGTCTACCTTTTGCTCTCAGATAATCTGTCCTCTTAGTTTTATACATGAAGACATAATCTGGCATAACTTGATAAGTCTTTGTAGCAGCACATTTGTACTTCCAGTGTATCATTGTAACATAACATACATACTACATACGGTGTGCCACATTTGGATGTTGTGCATGTAATATTTCCATGCAATCCATTTGCCTATATAATGTAAAACTTCAACAGCCGTTTTCTTCATTTTCACTTTTTGATCCCTACCATGTTCAATGCTCCATAACTTTGCCAATTTTTGTAGCAGTCATATTTTTTGAAACCGTGTAAAGCACCATACCAAACCTTTACAAGGATGTAAGAAAACAATGTTACAATTTTTCCGACTTATCATTCATTTGGTTAGCCGGGTTCACATATAGACGTATTAGTCCAAAGGACTTCAGGGCCACTTGGCCCATTTTTTGTGTTGCCAACTTCATTGCTATGTTACATTGCTATAACATGTGTTACATTATATAGTACAACAGTATGTGATACCTTTGTGAAATGAATCAACTGAGGCGGTGTTTGAGTTGCACAAATAATTGGACATAACCATAGACCTTGTCTGATTAATATTTGTGCAACTCTGGCAACCATTACGGGCGATTCACTTTGTAAAGGTACCATTTGATGTAGAAATTCACAACATATTATTAAAAAAAATATTTTATACAATAGATTAATATATTAAATATTGTTATTGTATGGATTTGTTTCAGGATTGTGTCTATATGTCTGGTCTTCATCAACAAATATCTACTCAGTGACAAAGATCTTAAGGTTTGTTTATTTATTCCATTTTAAGGACTATGTTAAATTATTGCTATATATATTCTAAGTATTAACAAGCTAGTTGCACATATACTAATGACTTATGCTAGATATCTTAAAAAAATGCAGAAAGCACTTGCAGAGCTGCAGGTTGTGTCTGGAAGAACGCATAAGACCCTGTTGAAGTGTTCCTCTGGGGGACACCAGGTGCATAGCAACACATAAGTTTTTTAAGTGGACTCCTGGTGGCAGCACTTTTAGTCATTCATATTTTCCCGGACTGACCCGGTGCAACATTTTATACTTATTACTGACGATGATGAGAACATTCTCGCAGATTCCGTGGACACACTGCATGGAAATAAGTCTGTGTCAATATGTTTACATTTTAGAAAAGACAAATATGCGTGAGATTTACATATATATCTGCATCACATGGATGCTAATTGCATCGTCTCATGCCAAATGCTTGACTTTGTAGCTATGCACTTGCAATCATTTTCTCATTGAATCTTACCTATTAAATTGTCTTTTTACAGCAGTCATCCAACTTTGGTATGTAGCACACACAATTATTGTTTCAGATTGGACAAGGCAATTTACTAGTTTTAATGTCAAAACTGCAGTTCATTTTTTGGCAAATTGATAAGCCATGTACCACGAAATAGGAAGGGTGTCAGCTATAACTTTAAATTTAATGATCCCCTTGTGATTGTGCTTTCAGCTGGATGCTGTCCTCTTTGTCACCTGGTTTCAATGCGTTGTGTCGGTGGCTTTATGTGGAATTTTTGCAACTCTAGCAAAGATTGCACCCAGCTGCATATCATTCCCAGAGTTCAAGATCAACCTGTATACAGCGAGGGAGGTAAGTGTTCTTGCGTGTCCATGGTGGAGGTGAGCGGTCATGCATGTCCATGGTCATGGTGGATGAGGAGAATGTACATTGCTTCAGATCATTACATGCATTAACTGCACAAAAAGTTGTGCAAAGCTATTGTATCACTGGGATTGTTTTTCATCCAACATCAGTCATCTTTTTCATCTAAAGGAACAACTGTGTGAAAAGACAGACTGATGTATGATTTATATAGGTTTGTGACGACGTTCATTATCTTGGTTAAGAAGATTTCAGTGTATGTGTGGTTGAAAAAGATCATTAGCCAAGCATACCATTTCACAGGATGCTATATCAAAGTGTAGCCGGTAGTCAGTTGTCACTAACGAGATATCATGTTCAGTTAATTGCCATGTGTGCTGTTGCCTTCATGTTTCCAGCTACTCCTGTACTTCTTTTGAATGCAGGGGTAATGACATCTGTCTTGTTCAGTGTCATGTGTGTCTATCATAATCACATAGCCTACAAGATTCAAGTCATTACCCAGAGTACCTCAGTATGGTGGAGTCTTCTGTCCTGTCAAGTGTACTACATGTCCTGTCAGAGACCAAACAATCCAGCCAAGCAGTGCTGTTCCTTTACTGCGGTTTGTCCATCCACTCAAACCAAACAGTCAACTTTAGAGTTAGAGTGAGTTGTATCTTGTCAAGTAGAGTTGTTTTGCAGTGATCAAATAAGGCCAACATAGTTGTGTGTTTGAAGAAAACACCGTCGTTTTTACAAACAATAAGCAAAAAATAGTAATCCCAGAATCTTTATACAAGGTCAGTTAAAATCTGTCCTAGATAGACTTGATGGAAGGTTTTATTAATTTGTTTTCATAGTGCTGTTGTTTACTTTGTAGGTGCTGCCTCTGTCAATCGTATTTGTAAGCATGATCAGCTTTAACAACTTGTGCCTCAAGTTTGTCGGAGTCGCCTTCTACTACGTCGGTCGATCACTCACAACAGTCTTCAATGTGGTAAGAATAGTTTGCCTTGGATCACGTTAACTGTTCACTCTGCTGTATAAATCACTCGGTTGCTTTAAACATAATTGAGATTTCAAATAACTTTGATGCAGAGAAAACAAACATCATTACTGAATAGTTCACAAAATGGACAGTTTGTTGTTAAATTTACCTTGGTATATTTTAAGTTTGGTTATTTTTCTCAAAGTGCAATTTCCTTCATTTCTGTCTCGACAGGTTTTATAATAATTATTGTTGTAATCAGAACAAATTTGGATAGCGTTTATTCTTCCAACTTGATGACTATTTTAACTAACATAGTAAGGGATTATTTCACAGGTTTGCAGTTGAAAAAAATGATGTGTTTAGCATTGGTTTAACCTACAGCAAATATATGGTGTAGGACTTGCAATCTTTACGATCCAAAATTGGTATTAGCACCAATTTGCATTAACATTAATGTTTTGCTCGCTAGGTAGCAACATATTTTCCCTGCAATGTACGTGTGCTGACAACGACCCTCTCACCTCCCATGTATTGCTTAATGTATGTGTCCCTCCGCAGTGGACCAGGTATTAAGTCAACAGGCCTATACTGGACACAAGCCAAACAATGCTGCCCATGTCACATCCCATACATTTTTTGAGTTTGGTAGAAATACTCCTTTCAATGCCCAGTTTGTTTTCAACGACTAACTTATAAATAACCCACATATTAAAAACGAATAATACAGGGGTGCAAGAACTCCGTATTGGATACAGAATTTTGTATTTTCGAAGCTCAAATAATCATTTCTGAGATTCGTCCAGATCCAGGGAGTTTTTTAGTGGTCAACATGAACATGAAACCATTAAATTTTGAGAATTCAAGAGTACGGTATGTTTATTTTCCTGGTTTCTAACGTAGTCACCGACGTATGAAATCGTCGAACTACAGCCGCCAAACATGTCACACATCACGATTACCACAAATATCTAGGCTAGTGCAGATGGCCTGGGAGGCATCACATTGTTACAAAGAATTGGTCCGGTGATGCTGTAGCGAAAAATCCTGCTGCTGAAAAATACTGTTGCACCGACCCTTAATGCGCATGCCTGGAAGTAGTTTTTCGCAGGGAGACATCAGGGCTAGTTATATATTAGCAAGGGGTGAAAAATCCACAGGAGTGTTGGCCAATATACAATCAAGATCAAGAAGACACCCAACAATGCTGTGCATTAAATATGAAATGATGCATACTTGGATTATACAGCATTTAATCTAAGTGCATAAACACATACCGTATTCGTTCTATTAAACGTACAGAATGTTTAGCAAATATTTCAGACATGGAAATATGTCGGATTTTGTGTTCCAATAAGCGTACAGGGGTGTGCACCTATTTTCTTTGGTTCATGTGGTTCCTGAGTACAGCCATCTCGGCAGACGTTACTGGCAAGTGATTTATGCATCTCACATACGAGCAACAGGATACCAGAACACTGTAAAAATATGATAATTTAGGTGGACCTTTCGATGTTGTTTCATCACCAAGCTTTGAATCTAGTGTGTTATTGGTAGAAACTAAAATGGATTCAACAGTCAAGGTTGGCTTTGAGATCATTGTCACTGCCTCGGATGCTGCTAAAAAGGGTGTACGCTAATTAGGGCATGTACGCTTAATAGAACGAACACGGTATATATATTTTAAACATTTATATTGGTAATATATAATGGATATGTAATATTTATATATTTAACATATCTTATGGAAAACCTGTTCATATTGCTATAATCATTACATAAATTAATTTCAATAGGTGTGTATACCTCACATGGGTATAATTACGTTTATGCCTTATATCTGAATGCAAATATGTTCACCAAAGCATGTGTGCATGATATTGTCAACTACAATGCATTAACATTTCTTTCATCAAATCCAAGTCGTTTCAGAGCTTGTCCTAACAGGAATGGCTCGATGACAAGCCTGTTTTATGACACGCTGCAATGAAAGGAATGACACATGTTTATTCTCATTCTTTCAGTTAATGCTAGTAAACATGTAACAAATATGTGATGTTCTAAAAAATACACTTCTCATAATTTCTTAGTAACATGGATATAAGAACTTGTATATAAAACGTATATACATAATAGGCCAAGTACCTCCACCAAGGTTGTGCCTACCCCTGTCTGCTTGTTTATTTGTTTGTATCTTTCTTTGCCAACTACATATGTCAACAAAATAATGGAAGCAGATATTTGGTGAGGATTACCAGGGGAATGGGAGGAGAAGGTTCAAATTTGTTGAATAACTGATTCTGAATAAGGATGCTGGATTTAAAAATATGTACAACCATAAAAATAACTGGGCCATTCTATCAATTCTGTATAATTCATAAATGCAAATTTGTTTTACATCAGCATATTTTCCTTAAAATGTTGTTATTTCAATATATAATGCTTCAGTAAATGTACCCCAAAATAGGCAAGTTTACAGATAAACCAGCATACAAAAAAAATTGTTTAAAACATTCTTTAAAAAAAAATGTCAAGTCTGTTACAGACATTTCCATAAACAGTACAGCAATTAAACTTAGTCATAGATGAATTATGCTATGATAAGCAACTTGTACATGTATCCCCTGGTCACTTAATCATAAGAAATAATTAATTTAATTATGTAGTTTTTTAATTACATGGCTCTTCTACCATGTTTGAAATTGTATTACTTTTATCTCACAACATATACTTTGTGCTAAATATTAAATCTACAAACATAGTAACAACATCTCTGGTGCAAGAGGCAAGGTAGAGCACATTATCTAAACCAGTCACTGTTTCTGAACGTTGTTGTAGGCTTGCATTTGTGTTGCTATTTTGTCACCTATTCACCTGATATGTTCACCTTATGTTTCAATATCATTATTAGAAATGTTTCTATTTCTAATTTGTCACTTATAAAGGGATAACAGTGTTGACAGACTTATCTTATACAGGTGTGGGATCACCTCAAAAATAGATTTTACGCTTGAAATAGATTAAATTCTGTCTGAATTTCTATATATATAATTTGCAACAGACTCTAGCGTGTCTGTCAGAAACAGCGATGTTGTAACAGTCACTGTTCAGCTTGGCAGAAGTATGTACTCTACATCAACCCAATCAAATTAAATAAATATTTTTATGTGGGACTGTTACCTGTGTAAAAATAACTAGGAATCGTGGCTAGTTTGCTGATAACACAAAAGGCAAATGTCAGTATTGTATATGGGCTTTACAATAATAAGCCAAATAACAATGCATGAATATATAATGTAAATACAATCTAAGCATCATCATTACCTAGTTAAAGCTCATTTAAATATAACATATCAGCAAAGGTGGGAGAACCAACCACACATAGGACTACCATCCACATACGAGCAGAAAGGCTGGAGTACTCGATATCCCCAGCAAAATGTGATGCATAAAAAACTGGACTAACCACTCAAACTTTCGTGAACAATCCATAATGAAAAAGTTGGTAATACGACATATTACATACGACACATAAAGTGTTGTGGGTGTGGTCACAGTGTTTTTGGTGACCTTGTGACAAATTAGCCCCACCTTGTTAAGTAGAATTTGTGTTTTTGGTGGGGAATGTATGTATTCTTGACATCTTATGTTTATACATGTAGTGGTTTTTTAGTCCTTTACAAAGTAGGGACGAATCATGTGTATTGTTATTGTCAAGATTGTAGGAATGTGGGATCTGAGAAACCGAAAGATTGACACTGTACAAGGGTTCAGTGTCATATCAGGTTTGGATTCTAGAGCTCACATTCCTATTAATGTCATTCCCAAATTGGCTGCACGATAAGCAGTCCAACTTCAATAAATAAACGTCATTCATTTGGCCAAGTTTGTTTCTCTGCTACATTGGACTTGCGTTGTTTATTGCATAAAAAGTGTTAAATACAATGGTAAGCCACTAACACAGACAGAGGCAGGGCCAAATAGCCCCATAAAAATACTCATAAAGAGTACCCGCACTAAAAACCCTGCATACACTACTGAAACTCAGTAGAGGGAAAAGCATTAATGCAAAACCTCGTGTACAAAACTAGAACAGGGAAAAGCGTCAAAAATTCAAAAAACTTTGTGAACTACCTCTCTGTGGTCAGTATTTCAAAGGGTCATCGTCACCTAGCTTAGATAATGAAAATGTAAAACATCAGTAAAATTGAGAGCCCAAACCACACAAGTGGACGACCCCACACGTTCCATATTAGTTATATATATATATATATATTTATATATATTTATATATATATAAAAAAGCTGTAACAATGAAAACTGCGTAGGTCCTACATGTACAGTCATCTAAAAAGGAGAAAACGCAAGGTACATATATCTGCCGTAAACCCCATATTCACATAATAGAGGAAGAGGAATATTCACAACAAGAGAAAGATCAAAGGGAATGACAATGGCTAATGCCATGTTATTAGCCAGAATTATTAAGTTAACAAAACATGATAATATACTCAGCTACCAAATTAATGTATGCGCTCAGTAAAAAAATTCAAAGATATAAAACCAGCCCAACCTTGAAATAAGCTAAACAAAGGTGCAGAATGGGGGAGGGTGGGGGAACAAAACGTAAACAAACAAGATTATTTTAAAAATTATTTATTTATTTATTTGTACCACAGGTAGACCATTACCCTGTTCTTGTCAACATAGTTACCGCCCACTGCTCCATACAACTCCGTCACCGTGTTGCCCACATTAAAGTTTTCAGTACTGAGATTTGTCTATCTCTTTCATTCCTGTCCAAATATTTGATATGAATCAAAATGATGTAATTTCTCAAAACATTGTTTTTATGTTTGCTTCAGTTTTAACAAAAAATCAAAAACTACAGGATATATTTCAACAAATGAGGTATCATTTTAAAGCTTATGACCTGTGGAATCCAAAAAAGTACAAAACTCCATTTCACAATTTTGTGATTTAACACCCACTTTGCGGTGGCAGGTTACATATTATTTTGTGACTTCCCCTACTGTTATAAAAAATATTTCACATTTTATTAAACATCATATTTTTTAGTCACATATATTGTGGTGAAATTTTTTTACAGCCTTTATTAGTTTTATTTGCCTGCATATTTTGATTCTTAAACCTGCGAATTACTAATTACAAGGAAAATATGTTTATTAAAGTATGTTGTCATGACAATATTTTTCAGATGTTGACAAGGGCCGTGTTGAAGCAGTCAACGTCTTGGTCAGCCATCGGCTGCTGTGCCATCATTGTGTTTGGATTCATGCTTGGCGTCGATCAAGAAGGCGCTGCTGGTAAACTTTTGATATTCTATTTCTTTTTGTCTGTACAATGCACGTTTACCCTGTAATGCTTGATCTGATCCATTGTTCATATATGTAACGTGTCAGTTCACACCAAAGTTACAGAAGCCAGACTTTTACAGACTTACCCAGTATGATACAAATGTAAAACCACCAATACAATCATGATTGTTTATATTATACATCAAGTGCAAACAACTAATTAGCTGCACATTGTTCTGAAATGAAGCCGAGAAATTGTTTCATCAATTGATATCATCATAATCGTCACCATTATATATTTGAATAGAAGTTCTATCTATGTTATTGTATGCAAAGACATGTCATCGCGTTCAGATACTTTCCATTGACCCATCTGCAGATACTATGTTATATATAGACGTGTATCAACACATTCATGACCCATCTGCAGATACTATGTTATTATATGCAAAGAAGTGTCAACACATTAAGATACTTTCCAGCAAACCATCTGCAGATACCCAGTTACTAAAAAACAGTTTTCCCACATACAACAGTTTAAACAGAGACAAATAACTAACTTGTAACTTTGTTCGCCAGGTTCACTGTCGATTCGCGGGGTTATCTTCGGCGTGTGTGCGAGCCTCAGCGTGGCATTGTACTCCATCTTCATCAAGAAAGCACTGCCGGCAGTGGACGACAACATCTGGCGTTTGACACTATACAACAACTTTAATGCAGTCATTCTCTTTTTACCGCTGATGGTCGTCACTGGCGACCTGTCTGCGGTCATCGCCTTCCCGAAGCTTGGTAGCATTTCCTTCTGGGTGTACATGGTAATTGGCGGTGCACTAGGCTTCGCAATCGGCTATGTAACCGGGCTTCAAATACAGGTGACATCACCACTGACACACAACATATCAGGCACAGCAAAGGCGTGCGCACAGACGGTGATCGCAACATCCTACTACCATGACGTAAAACCGATGCTATGGTGGACGAGTAACTTTGTTGTGTTGTTCGGATCGGCGGCCTACACACAGGTCCGTCGCTCCGAGATGAAACAGAAGCATGAATCAGATCTAAAGTCGCTGGAGAGTGCCACAGAAGCACAAGAACAACTCTTGAACAGCAACGCTCTTCCGACAAAGACCACCATCTGATGGCCGTTTGTATAGGCCAGTATATGGCGAGTTACGCGATATTCAAATCTCATGGTGTGTGATGTTTTTTGAGGGGGAAATATAGAACTTTAAATAAACTATTAAGGGTGGTGGATTTCGGTTAAAATGTTCATCCTGGGTGAAATACTGTTCCACGTTTTGAAATAACGTGTCATTTTGGCCACTGTTTGTAAGTGTATTTTTTGAATTAGTTCATATACCGTTTAAGTACAATTTAGGGAGTGCTACTACATAAAGAAACACATTTGAAGGTATAGTAGAATATTTCTGATGAATCTCACTATAAAACTACTGTTGTGAATAACTCGGGTATAATGCTGCAAACGTGGCAAGAAAGGCTCATTCCTCGTTGCGTCGTAACATGAATCGTTGAGGAACGAGCCAACGGTACATATCATAAACATGATACAGATCCGTTGATGCAACTATGCAAAGTAGAGCAAACCAAAAGTGAAAACACCAAATAGAAATACGTATTATTGTTGACGTTATTGACTGAATACTAACATTCCACGCAGGTGCTTTAATGTTTTTCTTTTACCTAAAAGTGCTGGTAGCAGATTATACAATACGAAAACTTGACATTACAAGTACCGTTATATTACCATGTAATGGATGTTTCACATTTGTTTGAAATACCTTAAATCAAAAAAATTGAAAGGCTACATTATATTATTTATAATTGTTGTAAGTTTTAGTTATTTACCTTCTAACAGTTATTCTATCAACATCCACATTACATGTATGGGTATTATTACTAATTATGGATTACAGATATGGTGAATGATTAGTTAACACTTGTTACACCGAGACACTCGTGACTGTTACCGTTTTGTGGTGTATATATACCATTGAATCTTTTGTCATATTGATACCTTCGCCTACACGCACGGACGCACGCACACACACAAAGGTAATAACGAACCTGACCGTTTCCATAGTGTGTTTACCTTTGCTACCAGCACATCTTTTTAAGATGTTATTTATTTACAGCCCACATGATTGTTAACAAATGTTGATGTTTTGGGGAAAATAATTTATATTTGTTAAATACTTGTTATATACGGAATAAGTCAATATATTGTGATAATACACGCCATGCACGGGGACGTTTACGGCAGTCGGGATTTTACAAAATATTATATTAATTTTCAGTATATTCGTACAAAATGTTCCGTATGTGATCGTAATAACATGAACACCTCTTAACGTATCCATTTAATATTGCCGAACTACTGCAACTGCTTTCATAAGATTTACGAGGTGCGTAGTAGCCTGAATCAGTGAAATATGTCGATTGTTTAACGAAGCGGTGCCAGCACTAGTTAAGAATACTACACTATTATAGTAACTGTATATGCGTGATCTTTCATCAGTTTTCATTTACGTGACGTAATACCAAATAAATATCACCAGTTGCACAATTTACCATGTTGTCGCCACTATGTTGTTAAGAAGACAGTGTACGCAGACGACATGGCCATAATGGTATCAGAAAATTCACAGAGGTTACAAGAAACTCAGGTGGATTGGGAGTTGTTCGAGAGGTACAAGAGAAGAGATGAAATGATGTGGGTTTGGACAGCAGAGAAAGGAGTGGGAGGGAAGATGACCAAACAGGGGTGACTTTGTGTACTTTGGAATAATGAACATTGAGGATTATATATGGTTGTTTGTTGTATGGGGCGGATACATGGAACCCCGCAAAAGAACTGGAAAGAAAACTAGACGGAAGCTACACCAGAATGTTAAGAAAGTGTCTAAATGTCCACTGGAACAATAGGCTTACAGCTGAAGAACTTTATGGGCATGTAGACAAACTCACATGCATGATTCGCTTGAGGCGCTTACAACTAGCTGGCTATTGCTATCTTAACACCGAAGCCGTGTCCATATTCATCTTGTAGACACTCACACATGGCAAGAAAAACAGAAGGAAGAAGAAGAAACCATACGTCAAACAAACTGATGGAAACGGCTCATCTATGCTCCGGCCCCGGCCGAGCAGTGGTGATGATATGTGGTCGAGGTAGATGTGCAGCGGAGACAAATCAGCGGTCACGAATGCATGCATGTCAATGTGTGACGATTAAATGACTGAAGTCAGCCACTGAAGCATATCTGACTTCATTGCACTTAGTGACTTCGCACATACGTCACCGTTAGCTCCACACCTTCGTATGTGATCCATCAAAACTAATACGACAAGGGAACAGAACAGAAAAAAGTATTTTATAAACACACCTGTGTACATATATACGGTTGATGACACGTTTTATGATATCGTTTTCATTATTGTTCATATTTAATTAACCGTAATGATACAATAATAAGAAGCATTGGACTATCTTAACCATATTGTTAGTGACCACCGCGAAGGGATCGATGGCATATGCTGTTGATTACTGTCACTATTTGATATACATGTACCATTTCTTGTTTCCTTTCTTTATGACGTTGAGTGATATTTCCTGCTTGTGGGAGTTTCATTATTTTCTTTGAACTGGGATGATGCCACTTGATTCTTGCTTTAACATCCATGGTTATACATGTAAGCCGTCTCGCACTTTCCTTCACATCCACGGTGCACGCCTGTTCAAGGGCCATGGCAGTTGGCACACCATTGAACGAATTAGTCAGTCTTCATCAGGTGCTGTTGTGGTGACCAACAGCAACAATACGAGAGCAGCATGTTACAAGACTCAGACAAACTCTGTTCCCACTTTCTTGCATATCATAATATGCAGAGAACCTCAGAAGAATGCCAGTCATCTTGCTGCAGATTCTCAAGAGGTCAAGTGTAGGTGAAATCTTAAGTTAATCATCATACAGGTCCATCTGCTCCAGCAGACTGGAGAAGAAATCCAATGGAAAGTTAGATTTGATTATGTGGGTTTCTGCTTTTCGGTCTTTGTTCAGCATGTTGCACATATGAACTGTCAGAGTAAAGTGGGTATTAAGTAACGAAATTGTGGAATGGAGTTTTGTACTTTTTGGATTCCACAGATCATAATTAAGCTTTAAAATTATATCTCCTTTGGAGAACTATTTTAAGTAGTTTTTGAACTATTGTTAAAATTGGAGCAAACTTTAAAATAGCAACGTTTTGAGAAACCAGGTAATTTTGACTCGACACTGAAAGGTAAAATTATAAGGTATGCGTTTCTGCCAGAATCAAAACATTTATGGAATATGACCTGAACGGCTGCTTTTGGCTCGTGTGCAGAATAGGCCCGTTCGATGTGACGGGTCACCAATGTCCCCATCAGCCAGTCCACACAACTGAACGTCTTCTTCTCAGACTTTTCCCGTCATCTGGGGTCGTCGGTATGGCTGGTAATTTTCTTTCTCCATGTCACCCTGTCCATCACCACATCTGCACTCAGACCCACGATTTCCATGTCTCTTCTGCAGGTGTCTTTCCATCTGGTCTACGGTTGTCCTCTCCTTCTTCCCGGTATCTCTGCATTTAGCACTATTCTCACTATGTGCTCCTCTTCCCTTCTCATCACATGCCCATAACATTTCAGTCGTTTCTCTGTTATCTTTTTGGATGCTTGTGTCACTCTCGTTGCTCCTCTAATATATTCGTTTCGGATCTTATCTTTCTTTGTTACTCCACACATCCACCTCAGCACCCTTATCTCATTAATCTCTATCCTTGCTTCTTGTCCTTTCGTTGTTGCCGAGGTCTCAGCCCCGTACGGCATTGCTGGCCTGACACTGTTTTATAGATCTTCAACTTCATTGGCATCCTCCTGTCGCATAACACTTCACTGCATTTCTTCCAATTTCTCCAAGCTGCTTGATCTCCGTTTGATCTTCGTTTCCATGCCCTCCTGTCTCTTCCACGACTGACCCTAGATATTTGAAGTGAGTCACTTTTTCAGATTTCAGATTCAGACTGTTTATTACCAAGTAGCATTTCAAATGTACGAGGAATGCTTGGCGTTGTGGCATCAACATACATGCACGCTTGTCTCCCCTGTCCCCCATCATGCACACGCAAAATATACAACCAGAAGCTAAAACTAGTATAAATTTAAACCAAGGCCAACTGCCAACATATTTTAAGACAGTCGTACATCTATTGACGTAAAGTGAACTTGATAACATAATATTAATACAGTCTGAACGTTACCTAAAAAGTTAAAAAGTATACATGTAGTTAAATAAATAAATTAGCTGACAATATAAAAACTAAGCTGACAGTTAAAAAGTATGTACATACATGTAGTCAAGTTAATAAATAATAAATAAATAATAAAAATAACTAAAAAAAATAATTAATAAATAATTTAGAATGGCGACAAATAATCTAAACCGACTGAAAACAATATCATGGCATCTCGCGGTTCAAGTGACTCACAGCCTGCGGATAAAAACTATTTATAAATATAGTGGTCCCTGTCTTAATACTTTTATAGCGCTTGCCAAAGGGAAGAAGTTCAAAGAGATGGTTGGCTGGATGGGTAGTAACCCGTACAATGCTCTTGGATTTTTGCGCACAGCGAGCATAGTAAATATATTCCAGCTCATCTCCCAGTATCTTAACAGTTGGTCTGTCTATCTCCTCATTCTGTTCGAACATGAAGTCTATAAATCGGGTTTTCGGTCGCCTAACCCTCATTCCTCTCTCTTCCGGTGCCTTCCTCCACGTCTCCAGGTACTCTGTCATGTCTACCTCCTTTCCTCCACACAGCACAATGCCATCTGCGAACATCATTGATTCTGGTGCATCTTTTCTCACCTTCTCTGCTAAGACGTCCATCAATATGAGGAACAGGTATGGACTCAATGCAAATCCTTGGTTCAACCCAACCACTATGCCAAAGTTGCTGCTTTCACCAACCACACCAGTCTGATGTACTTTTCCGGTACATTCCTTTCTCTCGCACAACTCCATATCTCCTCCCTTAGTACCCGATCGTATGCTTTCTCCAAGTCGATAAATACCACTCTGATGTCCTTCTGTCCCTCCCTGTGTTTCTCTATTGTTTGTTTGAGAATGAAAAGCGCATCTGTGGTACTCCTGCCTGGCATAAACCCAAACTGACTTTGACGTATGTCAGTGCATTTTCTCATCCTCTTGTTTATGACTCTCTCCCATATCTTAAAGGTGTGCGTCAGGAGTTTGATCCCTCGGTAGTTCTTACACTCCCGAATGTCACCTTTTCCCTTGAAGATTGGGACCAGTATGCTCTGTCGCCAAGCCGATGACGTAGTTGAATAGTCTGCATAGTAACTTTACACCAAAGTTGCCCATAAATTTCCAAGCTTCAGCTGGCATTTCAACTGCTCCTACTGTCTTCCCACTTTTCATCCCTCTGAGTGCTTTCTCTGTTTCTTCGTCATTGATACTCCTTATCATTCGTTGATTCACATCCCTCTCCTCGGTTTCTACTCTCGGGTTTTCCTCGTTCATCAGCCAGTTAAAGTATTGGCCCCATCTCTCTTTGATGTCATCGTCTTTCGTCAATACTTCTCCCGTTGCACTTCTGACTGTACGTATCTGGCCTATGTCCTTTCCTGCACAGTCCCTAGCTGCTGCTATTCTATAGATGTCCTTCTGGCCATCACTTGTTTCTAGGTTGTCGTACAATCTTTCTACTGCTTCTTCTCTCATTCTTGCCACCACCTTCTTAGCCGTTGCTTTCGCTCTCTTGTACTCTGCCCTGTCTATCTCTGCTCCTGTTCGTTTCCATTTCTTTAGTCTGTCTTTCTTTTCCTTAACTGCATTCTCAGTGTCAACATTCCACTACCAGCTTTCTACTCCGGGCTTCTTCTTCCCCGTTGACCTCCCACATACTTCCTCCCCACACTTCCTGATCTGCGCCGCAGTTTCTTCCCACCATTCTTCCACGTTCTCCGTTATTACTTCATCTTTATCTGATAGTCTCTCCCCTATATGTATCCTGAAGTTCTCTCTCACTTCGTCCTCTTTTAGCTTCCACCATCTGATCTGTTTCCTACCCACTGTTTCCCTCACCTCCAGTTCAGAAACTAGTACCCATCTTCTCCATGGTAGTACAGTTTGTACTACTCCTCCACTTCCTGTCATGATCCCAACATTCAGTGTTGCGAGTTTAATCTTCCTCATTCTCCTTCCTGTTTGGACTAACTTCTTTAGCTGCCTTTGTCCTTCAGACGGTACATTTAACAAGATTGCCACCCAGAGAATTAACTCTAGGTGGCAGGTGGACAAAGAAGCCCTTTGGCTTATCGAGAGTCCAACCCTTTTATTTATATGTATCCCGCCCTTCTGAGGTATGTGTCGATTTTATTTTTAAACATATTCACGCTACTAACACCCACAAAATAAGCAGATAATATGTTCCATTAACTTAGTCCTTTGTGAAAATGAGAACGTTCTTATATCTAATCTACACTGCTCCTTTGCTAATGTAACTTCATGTCCTCTAGTTCTTCTATCTTTCTTAACTGAGAAACAAATATTTCTATCTATATTTTCATAACCATTTATTATTTTAAACACTTCTATCTGATCTACTCTCAATCTCCTGGTCTCCAGTGTTGTTAAACCACATTCTTTTAGGCGAATTTCATAACTAAGATCCCTCAATTTTGGTATCATTTTAGTCGCTCTCCTCTGTACTCTTTCTAGCATATCTATGTCCTTCTTGCGATATGACCTCCACGCTAGTATACAATATTCTAAATGAGGCCTAACTACTGTTTTGTACAGCGGTATTGTTAGTTCTTTTTCCCTATACACTATATTTCGCCTAATTAATCCAAGGATTTGATTTCCATTTGATTTGAAGCTGCAATTCCGCACTGCTCTGAAACCTTCATATCAGCACTAATGGTTAACCCTAAGTCCTTTTCTTTTACAGTAGTACTTAGTATAGTACCCCCATTGTATATTCTACGTCTTCGTTCCAATGTCCTGTGTGGAGGCATTTACATTTCCAAAAATTGAACAGCATTTGTCACTTTCAGACCATTTTGATCAACCTGTCAAGATCATCTTGTAAATGTTGTCTATCTCCGTCACTTTTAATCCTAAACACTTTTGTATCATCCACAAATTTCAACACCTTGCTTGTTATTTCATCATCCAAATCGTTGATATATATTAAGACTAATATAGGTCCTAGTACTGATCCCTGTGGTACCCCACTCAATACCGATTTCCAGTTTGAAGCCTCCCATCAACTACTACACGTTGTCTTCTGTCAATCAGCCATTTTTTATCCAGTTTATTATACCATTTCCTATGCCACGGGCCTTTAGTTTAAGCAGTAATCTTTGATGTGGTACTTTGTCGAAAGCTTTTTGAAAATCTAAGTAGACGATATCTACTGGTGATTCCTCATCTACCCACTTAGTGATGTCTTCCAAAAACATAACATATTTGTTAAGCATGACCTCACTTTAAAAAACCCATGTTGAGATGGGTTTATCAAGTTATGTTTAACAAGAAAATCCACCATGTGATCTTTAATTAGTCTTTCCAATAATTTGCAAATCACTGATGTTAAACTCACTGGTCTATAGTTCTCTGACTTGTTTCTCGAAACTTTTTTAAATAACGGTATAATGTTTGCCTCTTTCCATTCTAAAGGAACCACTCCCTTTTCTAATGACAAATTGAAAACTGTTGCAAGCGGTACGCCAATTTGTTCTACAATTTCCAATAGTAGTTTGGGCGGAAACCCATCCACTCCAGGTGATTTATTATCCTTCATAGACCTTATTTTCTTAGCTACCTTTTCCGGGGTTACAATTAACTGTCCTAAATACTCTGAATCTGCCCCCTTGAACTTAGCCTCTGGTACTGGCAATGAACTAATATCTTCCCTGGTAAACACTGCACTAAAATACTCATTCAGGTCTTCTGCCATTAAGAATCCCTCTGATATTATATTTCCAGCACTATCTTCTAGAGGACCGACCTTATCTTGAACTTTTTGTTTGCTTCGAACATACGCATAAAAACTCTTGCTGTCATGTTTTATATTACTAGCTAATTGTTGTTCATAGCTTCTCTTTTAATTTCTAATTTCAGCTGTAGCTTGGTTAAGTGCATCTTTATAACTGTTGTAGGCTTCATTATTTCCAGTACATCTATATGACTTCCACATAATTTGTTTATACTTCATTTTTCTAATGGCTTCTTTCGATAAGTGTTTCTTTTTGGACCCTTTCCCTTGTTTTTTGAAGGGTACAAATTTATCGACTATGCACTTAAACTCTTTAATATATTCCAGCATCCTGTTGCTGTCTTATTTTTCAGTGTGTTATTCCAGTCTATCTTTGCTAAATACTTCCTCATGTCCTTACACCTTCCTTTGTGGAAATTTCTCCTATACTGCTTTTTACTATTCCTTTCTGATTTTACTTTGATGGTAAAATGTATCTGGTTGTGATCACTATTCCCCAGTGGCTCACATATCTTGACATTGTCAACTAATTCATTCTGTGAGGACAAAACTATGTATAACACTTTCTCACCCCTGGTTGGTTCTAGCACATGTTGAGAAAGAAAGTATATTGAACTAAAACTAAACAATTTTGGTCCTCACTCCCCATACTCTGTAGAGATTTCCATTGTATATGCCCGAGGTTAAAATCCCCCATAATAATACAGTCCCGTTTGCTTACTTCCCTTCTAGCATTTTGTATTTTTTCATTCTCTTCTATGCTTATGTTTGAACTAACGTTGAGTTTCCTGTAACTATGTTACACCAAACAGCTTCTTCGCAATCTGCTTCTCTTTCTAATTTTATTCCATAAGCTTGGATAGATTCTTTAATATATAAAACAACTCCACCTCCCTTTCTTCCTATTCTATCTTTCCTAAACATTACATATCCTGTCAGTCCCAATTCAGCATCTGATATATCGGTGGTGGTCCAGGATTCGGTTATACCTATTATGTGAGGGTCAATATCGTCTACCGTAATGTTTAGTTCATTTATTTTGTTTATTATACTCCTTGCGTTTAAACAAACACATTTATATCCAGCTTCAGTAGAGTTTTCCAGACTGTTCTTTGCTGATTTATTTGTGCTGTATTTATCTATGCCTCCAATTTCAGGCTTTTCTGTGAGTCCCCCCTGCGAATCTAGTTTAAATAGATGCAACCTGTCCCACTGTCAACAGATCGCAGCAGGTTCTCTGAGAAAACTGCTGCCCCCTTTCCACTAAGATGGAGGCCATCTCTCATGTACATATCGTCCCTCCCAACAAAGTACCCCCATAAATATGTGAATCCCACCCCCTCTTCTTCACACATCTGCTCAACTAGTGCGTTGATCGCCATCCTCTTGCAGTTTCTATACGTTGCCTCCCATTACTGGCAAAATTACTGACATAATTGTCTGTTCAACTCTTGTCTTCTTTAGTTTCTTCACTAACTGTCTATACTTCTATACTATCCCAGTTGTTCCCTCCCTCTCTGCATTATTTGTTCCTACATGTACCAGTATAGACCCTCCCTTGCCATGTCCCAATACCTTCTCTACCCTGTCAGTCACATGTTCAATCCTAGCCCCCGGTAGACAAACAACGACGTCCTTCCCCTCGCTCAGTGTCTTGTCCGTCTTCCTCATAATGGAGTCGCCCATAAACACCCTCTCTTTCCTCATTGCCCCCTCAATCACTGCCTTAGAATAGCTCCTTCTTCGGTTTGCGTCTGTCTGGTTGTTGTCTTTTCCCCCTGTCGTCTTCTCTCCTGTCACATTCTCTTCCGATCCATTCTTTCCTGTCGCTTTTTCTCTTGTCACCTTTCCTCCTGTCAGCGTCCCTTTTATCGACTTCTCTTCTATCACATTTGCTCTCACTTCCTTTCGTCCCTTCATCTTTCCTCCCATCTCATTTTCTTCTCTCCTTTCCCGTCCCTTCTTCCCTCCCTCCTTCTCTACGGTCACTTTCTCCCCTGTCACCTTCACGCTTGTCACGTTTTCTGTCGTCGATTTTCCAATTTCTTCCCCTCCAATCACCTTCTCTCCTCTCAATCGCCTTTCCTCAGTTTTCTTGCCACTGCTATTCTCCTTCAGTCTTGCAGTATTCTCACCTCTCTCACTGTCGTCTCTCTCCATTCGAACTGTCTCCTTGCTAATTCCCATCTCCATTCACAATATCTGTCAACCTAACTATCTCCTTCTGCAGACACTCCACCTTCCAACACCCAATGCACTGAAAGATGAATCCTTCCTCCATGGTTTCTGCCCATGACTTCCCACAGCCGGACAATGCAAAATCTACCCAGCTGTGGCAGTGATCGCACACCAAGTGTCGCTTTGCCTTGACTTGCCGCTTGCAAGGCGCCATATCACTATCAGAATTTATTTAATAACTTAACTAACTCAGTCTTTATAAAGACTGTTTCCTCTGTACTACAGCACACTTTATGTTACAGATTTTAATTACACAGCTGACTATCTATCCTATCACGAACGCTAACATTACCGGTAGTGACCTAATTTAAATACAATCAATTACGTTACGTTAGGCTGCTTTATTTCCGACTATCGCCCGACCATCGCCCTTGCATAATTTTAACAACAGTGCTACGGTCCAGACCTGGGGCCGAGTACATTTTCATGAGTACAAGTACGAGTACTTTGATGATGGATGAGTACAAGTACGAGTACGAGTACATTGCTAAAAGCTGAGTACGAGTACAAGTACGAGTACATTCTCACGAGTACGAGTAAAAGTACGAGTACATTAAAAAATATATAAATATTAACGTATTTTAAAATTATTTAATTAATCTAATTGATATAACTCAACACAGGTGAATATGCAATGGCAGTTGATACATTTGTTATGAGGAAAACTAAGAACAATCTCTATTTCATCAACAATGAAATTCACTTCATTGGCATTCATTTCAGTGGCATCCTATGATCATATCATCTATTTGCCATTGCACTGAATGAACATGAGTTGTTCACAGGTTGATTCTTTCAGGCTGCACCGTTCAGGGCAGAATACTTTCTCGGCTATGCTAAATACCCTTTCAACTGGGGCTGATAAGTTTGCAGTTTATATTTTCTGATCATAGACTACTAGTTGTTGAGAGGGTTAGCACATGTCCACATAACAGGCTCAGCATCCCCTTTGGACTTTCTTAGCCAGGCTGCTGGCATGGGATTATACTAGTGTAGGAGGCAGCCTGACTTGAGCTACCTTACTTCTACAGAGGAAGACTGGCATTTCTTGTTCTTAGCAGTTAGCACTGTCAGCCACTGTCAAGTGGCATGGTCTCCAGACTACATCAGAGGCATTTCCTGTCTAATTGGTGGGTTAACTGCTAATTGGCTCTTTATGGACATCCTGGTGGCTTAATTAAACAAACAGGTTTATGGCCTGAACTGATAGCCTACAATTATTGTTTGCTGAAGAGGGTGTTTCTGGCTGGGAAAAGATGCTGCCATGTTTGGGTATCATAGTCATGGTTATCAGAGAATGAGGATGTACTATGTGTAGGGATGGTAAGGTGGTATTCTATCAGAATTAACAAAGTATTAAACAAATTGTTGAACATTTAAATATTTCAGGAACGTTTAAAAAAAAATGTATAACTAAATATATTTATTTTCCCCAGTACATATTGAAAAAGTACTCAGATGTACTCGTAATGTACTCGTAAAATCTGAGTACAATGAGTATGAGTACGAGTACGAGTCCATGACCCATAAGTTTCATGAGTACGAGTATGAGTACGAGTACTTCAAAAATGTACTCGAGTACATGAGTACACGAGTACCGAGTACTTCGGCCCCAGGTCTGGTGCTACCTAATCAAAATATCTAGCAAGTACTGGCTTACACAGATATTATCTTATGAGTTATGTAAGTAGCTTTAAGGTTGTTACTTTACCCCTTATATATTCTACCAACCACATAATCAGGTTTGTTAAATCTTGTTTACAACTTATCGAAGGCTAAGTTACCCTATTATCACTCACTATACTAAAGTGTTCTAAAATACTTTAACTAACTAACTTTAAGCACAACTGCTACTCAATATATGTTTACTGCAACTTTATGAATGGTATTAAGGCAAGAATAATACTTATCAATCAGTAATTCCACTTGTTTATCAACGTTTCTGCACCACCAATTTCTACGATCCATATCCGCCAAATATAGCCTCGAAGTCTGGTAGCCCTTGTTCATTTATCGCTGAGCTCGGGCGGGGGTCTAGCGCGTCGCTTACAGGGTACGCCCTAGCACGGGCAGTCACTCTATTTAATCCAGCCATATTTAGGGATTTGGCTTAGGTTTTTATAGCCGGATGCCCTTTCTGCCACCAACCACAGTTATAAGCGGTGGGCCTAGCCTCTAGTACCAATGTACTATCAACCTGTGAGACAGCAGGTGGTTTGAGATCGGAGTTGTCCTTCTCCTAGGCCGATTACCTGCCAAGGTTAACGAGCTGGGCCTGCCCGGGTTTGTAATCAGAGTTGTCCTTCTCCTATGGTAAGTTTGGTCCACGGCACCTTCTTCTGTTTTATCCGGTGCAACCCCTCATACTAAGGGCTTCCCCCATCCGCCACCCAGGGGACGCGCCTCTACGCAGGCTACCCACTGCGCGAGAACTGAACGTCAACAATTTATATTGAGAATATTCTTCAAATGCATCCACTTGTAGCTAAGCAGTTGGCTTGCGTAGTAGTTTGTGTGCACGTTTATTTGGATAGTAATCCCCTGCTGAACCAAATATTTTGTTAGCTGTTCCTAACTCGTGTCAGACAAGGATGTCCGACAAGGATATCCGACAAGGATGTCCGACAAGGATGCTTGCTCTCCCCAGTGCTCTTCGACATATTCCTGGAGAAGATCATGCAAGGCACCCTACTCAACACCATTGCACCATCTCCATCGGTGGCAGGTCCGTCTCTAACGTTCGCTTCGCTGACAATATCGATCTCATGGCCGGCAGCAATGACGAACTTCAAAGCCTTACCAACATATTGGTCCAGAGTGCAGAGGCTTACGGCATGGGGGTCAGCACGGAGAAGAGCAAAATCATAGTTAACTGCACAAGCAACATCAGAGCAGACATAATCATGAATGGTGAAAAGATAGACGAAGTCAGCAGCTTTAAATATCTAGGAGCGACCTTGTCTAAGGATGGTAACTGCACCACAGAAATACGTACCAGGACCGCCTCAACAACGGCAGCCATGGCAAGATTAGAGAGGATCTGGAGAAGTAGTAATATCCGCTTCACAACCAAGTATAGCCTGTTCAGATCACTTGTACTATCCATCTTTCTATACGGATGTGAGACGTGGACACTCCTTGCTAAGGATGAAAAAAGATCAAAGTGCTTGAGGAAGATGTTCCGCATCTCCTACATGGGGCATAAGACCAATGAGTATGTGCGGAGAAAGGTCACATCCCTGGTGGGCCCACAAGAACCTCTACTGGCAACTGTCAAGAGAAGGAAACTAACATGGTTTGGACACGTAACACGTCACGCTAGCCTCCCGAAGACGATCTTGCAGGACACCCTGGAGGGCAGACGACGCCGTGGGGGTATGAGGAAGAGTTGGATGGACAATGTTATTGAATGGACGGCGATCTCCGTGCCAGAGCTCCTCATCACAGCCACTGACAGACAGGAATGGCGGAACATCACAGATGCAGCGTCACTTATGTCCCCCCGACGACCAAGTCGGTCAAGGGAGTAAAAATTAAATAAAAACTCGTATAAACAAGTTTCTACAAGGATGTATTCAGCACCACTGCTCCGTATTATTTTTTGAGTGCACCCATATAGTTTCCAATGAGGGAAACGTCCTAACTTGAGCATAACATTCCGGTTAGTATCGTCATCATAGTGGTTTTTTTTAACCCAAACGCAATCTCACACAAAGCCTGGTCAGCCGTGAACGGCTCCTACTGTGTGTTTCCTACCAAATATGTTGCAAAGCCGTTCTGTAATACGTTTGAACCAGAAGGTATACATGCACGCTTGTCATCTTGTTATTTTGAATAATGCATCTTCTCAGTACGATTATCTTATGATGAAGCATATCACTATTCGTTATTGGTATATGCTGTTTCAGTATTCACTAATATATAATTAAGTAATTTTGACTACACCGAGGAAAGTGGAAATAGAGTACTTCATGAAATCCAGTCCGACTTGCGCCATATGCCATAATCACATACATATTAGGGGGTGGGCTTATGCATGTCTGGTTCATGAATATGCGGTTCAGCATTATTTTACAATGGTGTTTTACGTACTGTGCAATAGACAAATGAGTACAAATTAATGTGATACATTAACCATGGGTATTGAGTATGCATTATGGTAACTACGTTACATTTTATGTGATATCGACGACGAAACCGAAATGACTTTTTGACACATTGTTCAGTAAACCATAAGTATGCCCTCCCATTACACAAACCTTTCACAGTCGACAACATTAATCTTCTCATACAATTTATATTTCCACAAGCCATTAACGCTCTCCACGAAAACAAACATTCACGCTCACATTTACTGTAATGGGGGCATAACTATATGTCTGCCCCCCCCCCCCGGAGAAATTCCATGGGGGCAGCTACCCCATGTTCCCGAGCATATGAGTTCACGTTCGTATCATTATATAGAAACATTTCATACTAAAAACCACGACACAAGACAACTAATTATAGGCCCTACAATTTATGTTCTCATTAACAGTAGCGTACTTTTTTTTACACAATACAGTTTTATAGACAAGCATGGTATTATAGTATCAGAAGTACATTACACAATTATAGGCAGATCCAGGGGGCCTGGGCGCACGTGCCCCCCAGACCTTAGGAATTTGGCGTGTCCGCAGACCTTTTATAATGGGCCCACGCGACCGTGCCCCCTAGACCCTTGGAAATGTGCCCCATTCCTATTACAAGAAGCTGAAGTTATCTGAAGTTATGCGAACAAATTCCAACAGCCCCCCTCTCCCCCCCTCTTCCGATGTCACCAGTCCAGCGTAGCTGAATATACGGCGGCGCGGCACCATTTGGTTCGGCCGACGCTGGAGGTTTTGGTCCCCCAGACTACCCTCTCTGGATGCGTCCCTGACAATTTTTATTGTTTGGCTGATATATTATGTTTCATCATTCACGCCATCAAAATAAAAACTGCAACCGTTTATCTCATTATAAATCAATACCGATATGCCGATGGCTGCATTCTACGTGGCTTCTGATGTTCTCTTCCTGCATTGTGCGCCTAATCCGTGACATTTTTGATAAGCCTATATCTATTTTAAGGACACGGTGTGTTCTATAGCATGTAATCAGGCCTGAAACCAGGGGGGTTCGGGGGGACGAACCCCCTTTGACGAACCCCCTTTTTACGCACCCCCATTACAAATTTGGTTTGGCAGTGTTAGAGGGGGAGGTTCGTTTTTAAGGGGACTAATCCCATGCAAATACGAACCCCCTGTTCGAACATCTCATACCCATCTCCGTTCTCCCGTTAAACCAGCTGCATAGCGATCAATAATTACTTTTAGCTGTTCAGTGAAATTTACACCGAATTAATACTTATAAAAATGATACATGTTTTGGGGGTTCGGATTAATCCCATTTTACCACCTCCGAAAACGAACACCCCAGTCGAAACCTTCATACCCACCTCTGTTTTCCCGCTTTATAACCAGCTACATAGCAATCAGTAATTACGTTTAGCTGTTCAATGAACTTTGCATAGAATTAGATACGATCACTGTTTTTTGGGGGGGGATTCGGACTAATCTTATTTTCACGAACACGCTCCGAAAACGAACCCCCCCGCTCGAACCCTTCTTGGAACTTCTGTTTGCCGCTAAACAACATGCATAGCAATCAATACTCACTTCAGCTGTCCAGTGAAATGTGCTTAGAATCTCAGAATTAAAACTTTCAAATATGGTAGCTTTTTTGGGGGGGGTCGAACTACCCGCTCCGAAAGCGAACCCGTTCAAAAATTAGCCCTCATCCACACTCCCTTTTTCCAGCTACAACCAGCATCATGGCTAGCATTAATTATCTTAAGCTTTATAATGATCGAAATCCCAAAATCCAAACCAGCAAATAAGAGGAGGGGTGTTCGGACTAACTTCATTTTTATGAACCTGCTCCTAAGAAACCCCCGGGATCCAATTGTACGAACGCCAAAGAATGGCTCTTCCCCAGATAATGCGATCGTTCTGCCATCAAGCGAAAAGACTGCGTCCGCGGCATTTTTGAACAAATGTGAAAGGAAATAAATGTGGTCAACGCATTGACTCCTTTTTCGCCAGGTCAGGGCTGTATCTAGCCTACAATAACTGGGGTGTAGTAACAAAAAATTAAGTAAAGCATAGAAATTCACGCGGGGGTTTTCTCCCAGAAAATGTTGAAAATATACCCCTTCCTTGAGAAATCTAGCGTATTTTCTGGAGAATTTCCGTTTATTTTGGTGTCGATCGCATGCACCGTGGGAATGAAAAAATACGTAAAAAGAAATAATTAATATCAAATGACCATACCTTTATCAAAATCGACAGCTATGCATCATATACGGAATATCTATCAAACAGTTACACCCGTCTAAAATTGTTTTACAAGATCACTTCCTCTAGCCGTCGCGTGCAGTGATTCGCCAATTGGCCAAACCCAAATAAACCTCTTCAGGGGTGGGAAGATAGTTTGATTTTCTGTGGACATATAACATTCCTGACCGACTCCACCACTTGAGGCGTCGCAGGGCAGAGAGGACCTCTCGCAAGCAACGCTTCCGACGGGTGTAGTGAGGAAGATGTTTACGATCTTGCTGATAGCGGACATTTTATTACCACACGCCGAAATTAGTTTACGTGAAGACGACGGTCGACCCTTGAGGGTCGTCGTACCTCTTTCGCCATTTGCGATTTCCACAGGAAACTCGTTTTGTTCAGCCGAACTGAGACACCTGCTTTAGTACTCAGTTAGTCCTGTATCATCTAGTTTATGTAGGTTGGACGGCAGGAGGTGTTGAGCTACACCGAGTCCATGACCGATGGTCATTCGAAAATCGTTTAGCCAACTCGTCAAAGACGTGATCAATAAATGGGTAAACTATATTGATGCGATAGTAGTCAGTCAGTAGTCACATATTGATTGCTCCACGTCTTCAGCATTGGCGCGATGGCGCTGAAGCTATGCTGTTCTGGGTTTACAAATCTCAATACCTGTAGAGTTGGTCACCAGCCTAACACGGCGCCACATTTCATGCCACCCTGATGGGATGGTCCTGCAGTCCCGGGTGCATTTACTCGCCAACGAAATATCCTCGTATGCATCGCCCAGATTGCACTGTTCGGCTTGGATATTCTTGGCCACGGACCCAAGAAAGCTGAGCACCTCTGGGGCACCACTAGGGACACGATGAATTGTGAATCTTCTAGAGAACGGCCTACGCGGCTGCATTATTTCGTGATGCGCGTGCGTGTGAATAATGTTAATAGCCATGATTGTGTGAAATGGGTTGGATTAAGTTGGTTCCTGTATCGTTCAAATGAGATATGTGTTAAATAAAGTTATTAACCTATAAAATATATAATAAAATTAAAAAGACTTCAAATAAAAATGTTTGTGCTAATTGTGTTATTTCGTTAAATTGTCATAGTAGGACTATTTGGTTAAATGGCCTTCAAATTATATATTTTCAGCATTATCGCAGAGAAGTACTTCACTCCTAGGCCTGGTCCCAGCAGTGTTGTGCAAGCAGACGCCTGAACGTGCAGAAGGAATCGCTATGTACAAAGGTGACCTGCTATCTCCGAGCGTGCTACCAGAAGAGTTGCATCGACGGGAGCAGCACTATCGCGACAAAGAACCAAAGGACTGTCCAAACAGGCAAAGGCAATCAAGGAATGTCAGCGAGAATCATTGCCCAACATCTAGGTGTTGTTGCGATTGACCTGTACAACCCCCGTAACGTCATGCGAATGCGAAAGAAGTGTCAACGCTCTACGACACCTGAAAACGTTCATGCAGGCCAGTATGGGCCAAGAACGTCTCTCCTCGCTTGCACTGATGCACAACCACTATAATGTTCCTGTTCATGTCAATCAAACGGTGACTTATTTTGCAGACCGTTTCCCAAGGAAACTGCAACTAACCAGTCTCCTGTATGAAAAGTAAAGTGCCACGAGGCAGCTGAAGACTTTCAAGTGAATCAATCTGAATGTGCCAAGACCATCTGTCTTCACTAACCCTTCTGCTGCACATTAATTGTAATATCCCTACTGATTTCAATCAAACGTTATGCCATTAAAGAACCTCTTATATGAATGTTGAATGTCGTTACAATTGCCGTTGTTATGTTTCCATATGTGGCAGTAGGTTTGCCGTTTATTTGTGACATCACTCACATCAATATTGGTCGTGAAATCGAGTATAATATACTATATAATACCTTGGTCTGCTTAAAAAACACCGGTCTGCCTAGCTCGGCGCTATATACATATCTGGTAAGCATATGTTGACGTTAGGAATATATATATATGTATATATATATATATATATACATATATATATATGTATATTTATATGTATGTCTTTTGATTTTATATTACTCTTTTTCAGATTTTGCTGAGGGGGGTTCGTTTGTTAATTTTTTTTATATACAATATATATATATTCATATAATTATATATATATGTATATATACACACACACACATATATATATATATACATATATATATATATATATATATAATAGGGCCGTAGGATGTGTAGTGTTCCGCTTGAGGTTTCAGGAGGATGCATTTGGAAGATAGTTTTGTTTAGCCTCAAGGGTATGTGTGCAGCTGGAAACCCCAATGAGGTGCAGTTGACAGTAAGTGAGTGAGTAACTAAGTAAGTCATATAACAGATCAATCATTTAAGTAGTTATACGGATGATGTTGTCATTTAGTTAGGGTAGCTGTATGTTAACACGCATCTTTTCCTAAGTCGTAACGACGACATATCCGCTATGCGCCGCTGTTTCCCATCACAAATCTACCCATCTGACCATTTCATGACGTTTTATAGACACTCCTAGAGGATATTACTAGGTAGCCTACTGCACAGAGATCAATAGTGTAGGTTAACATAACGACGTGGGTCACGTGGCTGAAAGCGCAATATCTGAGAATGAAAACATACATGTATCAATGTAATTAGGCCTATAATGATTGATATCGCGACAAAACAGTTATTTATTGGGACAGTGCTATGACAACACAATGACGCCGTTCGCTTAACATGAATGCCAGTAGGTGGCGAGACTATAGTAGAACACTATTTATTATGCGGATTACGTCTCAACTCTGAGAGAAAGCCGCGGGCGCGCGTAGGCAGTACGGACACGCGAGTCACGTACGAGGCGGATGCACTAGTTCGGGGAGATGTGATGAAACAGGTCGGCAGAATCACGTCGGAAACGTCAATTTCCGTCGCCGAATCGATAGGAAATAGACGGTAGGAGCCTAACAATCGTCGACGGGTCCAGTGCCACCAACATGCGTCTCCGGACTGTCTGGGGGTGCACACTACTCCTGGCGGTTGTGTGCCGCGTCGGGGGTCGACTCAACAGCGCATTTCCGTCGCCGAAGACATGGTGGACGAAGCAAATCACGCGGCAACTGTACACGGCCGGGCGACTGACTGACCGGCAGATCAAATATGCCGCTGATGCTGGCTTCAGAACACTTGTCTCGCTGTATCACTTTGAAGGTAGGCTATGCCATTAAAACAGCAGCCCCGTAGTTTGGGAGAAGTGCGATGAGTGCGTACGCACTCCCGCCGAGGTTCCGCTCGAGGCTTTAAGGGGGTGCAGTCGGAAGGTACAGTATTTGGGAGTCCTAATTATGGAGGTTTCGGGGATGCAGTTTTTTTTGGAACCTCAAGGGTGTGCAATTAGAGATCTCAAGGAGGTACAGTTAGATAATTTGTTTTAGCCGGAATGGGGGTGCAGTTTGAGGTTTTAGGAGCCACAGTCACATATGAAAATACGCTCCCCCAAATAAACCACTTTACGGGCCTGAATAGTAATATTGTCTTGTTTTTGTTGTTGCTAATGATGATGATAATGATTAGGATTATGACGATGACATGTTAGTAATTAAAATTGTAGGCCATAATGGCAATTAATGATATGGTTTATTGTGGTTCTACTAATGGTACACTATGATATCTTAACAGGCATCATTTGCACTACACATTGCGGTCTAGTTATAGCAGTTACCTATAACTCGTTGCCAGGTAATGTCAGAATCGGCGGAGAGCAGTTGCTAAGCACGGCGGCAAGTCGAGATGTCGCCGTTCGCCTATCTGGGATCAACTTTGTTGCCATGTCGGGCGTGACGTCACTTGTGGACGTAATTCAGAAATTCGCAGACATCAAATCTCGCGCTCCGACACCTATTCTCGTGTACTGTCGCACTGGACGACTGGCCAGGTATGGTTGATTCAGCCTACTGTATGGATTGGCAAATGTTGTCATCCCAGTAGTTGAATGTAACATGTGTTTCGTAGGAACCGGGGCGTGGGGTGGCGTGAACGTCCACTATTTTACTTGGCGTAGGGGGCTGAAGTCACGTTTATCCGCCCAATGTTTTGGCAACGGGAACAATTGGAGGTTTTTGGATTTTGCTGTCCCTGAAGGGGGTGCGGTAGGAGGACTTTGAAGAGTCTCAAGGGGTATATGTAGTTGGAAGGGTTTGGCGAGCCTCAGCCACCCAATAGTCACTTGGTTCCAACGCCTACGGATATAGGGTTAGATAAGACTTCAGACGACGGTGACGTTTAATATTTAAAGTGGCTGTGTTATTACAACTTAGAAAAATTATTTTGTACGTATTTTTAATTGTTCGATTATTAGTACTTCCTCGTGACATCCGTTGTACCTTCACACAAAATTGCAGCTTCGTGTCTCTGACATCGATGATGGCGGCTGATCTGCTAACCAGCGATGACGTCATGACTCGTGGCGCCGCACTCGGTTATAATTTTGGCAGTATGCAGCACTTCATGGCGGCACTAGCGACACTCAATGGCAGGTCGATCGTAGCGTCAGTGGAACCCCAGGTGACTTTGCCGCAGTGGCAGTCGCTATGGACCATGAAACCAGTCTACAGGAACTGGTACATCATGGGACAGGTAGGTAACAAACTTATCGTATTAATTCGTGAACTTGCCCTGATTAGCCGCAGCATAAACTAATCATGAATAATAAATAGGCCTATCGATTACAATCGTACATAATACGTATTGCAATGTACCAAATATAATCTAACTATTGAAACATAAACACAATATGTCGTCTTCGGTGTGTCGTTTTCCGAACACTCAAAATCAACGTTTTGTCTCCTCAGATCCAACGTAATGACGCGAGTCGCCTCAGACAAACCGGCGTCGGGACTGTCATCAACTGTCGGGCAGGAGTGAAGATGTCACACGAGATTCCCTCTCAGGAAGAAGTGAACCTACTGAACATTGCCGACTTCACAGGCAAGCAAACAACACATGTTTTCAGCTTGTTTACCACTTATACTGACTAATCTAGATTGCTTTCATATGTGTGCGCGTGCGTGTGTGGTGTACATGTTTTCAGGATATTTACCACTTATAATCTTGAATAGTAGGTCACTCGCGTGTGTGCGCACGCCCATGTGTGGTATGCGCGCGCGTGTGCGCACGTGTGTTTGTTTATGTGTGTATGTGTGTGTGTGTGTGTGTGCGTGCGTGCGTGCATGCGTTTGTGTGTGTGTGTGTGTGTGTGTGTGTGTGTGTGTGTGTGTGTGTGTGTGTGTGTGTGTGTGTGTGTGTGTGTGTGTGTGTGTGTGTGTGTGTGTGTGTGTGTGTGTGTGTGTGTGTGTGTGTGTGTAAATATGCACGCAAATTGTTCGTGTACATGGAATTTCAATTCTCTCATTTACGTCCGTCTAGAAAAGCAAGTAAATAACTATTATTATGTTTTCTAAAATACATCTCCAATTTGTAGAGCAGAAGCCAGTTGTCCGAGTAAACGCATGCCCATGGAAAGAGGCGAGTAAACCTCAGCGCCTCGGAGGTGTTTCAATACACAGCTGGGCAATTAATGTGGTTAATGGCCATCATGTATCATTCTAGGCACATACTACGCCGGTGGACGCCAGACAAGACGACGTTTGGGGAGGACGCGAATCGACCCAAACAAGCCAAACGAATACGTCGGCAAAGACTCAAGGCGAAACTACGAATCTCGAAATTACGCCGAGTTCGGAGACGCGGTCGGGTACAACGAGACGTTGGAGAGGACCCATATGCTGCGTTTGGGCCTGCAGTACCATCACACGCCTGTCAGATACACAGCCGACAGTAAGATATCCACTGTGTAATAGTTGTAATATGTAAAGTGCAATACACACACACACACACACACACACACACACACACACACACACACACACACACACACACACACACACACACACACACACACACACACACACACACACACACACGTATAAAGTGTAATTGTGTTGGCTACCAACGAACTCGGGTATCGTAAACATCTCATGTCAGTCGTTCACGCCTGCATCAGTTTAATTCACGGGGTTTATAGCTCAATAAGAATATATTCGTGTTAATGTTGTTGTGCTTCTCGATAAATAATGTATTTTAGTATAATATCCACTATATTTTTGTTTAAAAGACAAGCCACGTTCAAACTCCCTAGTCCTATCATTCGGGCATAACTATATCTCTATTCTCATTACTGGATGGCCCTTCCAGTTTTATTTCCTCCACTTTCGTCACTCGCTGCTGTGGGGCTGCTGCTTAGCATCGTGGTATATACCTCTAGTCCAGAACCTCTTGGGGCAATGTCACAACGCACGCTTTTATGTATTGCGATCAATTCTTCGTAGGGTGAAATACCGTCCAGATTATGTCACACATGTGCCTGTGATTTACGTAACGCAAAGGAAGTGCATTCTTTGAAATTGGTATGAATTTCATGGTTCTCTTTTCGTAAGAGTATTCAAGTTTTCGACTGTATACTTTTCAATATTTACCATTTATTTTTCAACGCCATTAACAACAACGCCAGTTTAGAGAATATTACAAAACAAGTCTTTTTCCAACAGATAGAAGCTCTGTCTAGGAATCAGTTATCGTACATATTCAAGGTAGCCCACTTCTAAGAACAATTATATTCCAAGATCATCAAAACATGAAATACGTACTCATGTGATTCGTTTCCAGTACGATAATACATTTGGATGTCTTTCTATCTTTTTTCATAATTGCTATATGTCTACATCGAGACCTCTATGATTACGTCATGTGAAGCACGGCTGTTCATCGACAGGTGGCATGTATGTCTACTCGCGGTCTGACGTCGACTTCTATTTGAGCACTTGGGTGAACGCGGCAGTCGGCAGGAACGTTGTCGTGCACTGCTACACCGGCTACAAAGCGGGTAAGTCTACTTGGCCGTCGTCGTCATTGTCCGACTATCACTCGTTTTCATGCGAATGGTGTTGTCCTTCGTCTTACTTCATTATGTTGGACCTCTGGTGCCTCTTGTGTTCGACTTTCATATCCACTATTTCATGCATCGATCGTGTATCGATATCAGCTCTCATAATTACTTATTGGGAATGTCAAAGATTTATACAGATGGTTAAATTTCAACCAATGTATGCGAAATCGCAGAAGAGAGCACTCACGTTTAAACAACATAATAACAATCTCATTTAAACATGTACACCTTCTATGTTGTTTTAAAATTATCCTTTGTGTAAATGCTCATTCCAACACGTTGACTTGTTACAATAGCAAACAACAGTTTTTACAATTTGGGCTAACTGTGACTAGGCTCCTTTCTTATGGGTTTCCGAAAGTATCAGAGTCTATCGTAATACGTTAACTCTGGATCATTTAATGTCCACGTACTCGCCTCTTTCGATCTACGTTCATTCGCGTCCTTAGACTATAGGCAAGCGCGTACCGCCACAGCGAACCGGGTATTATGTCGCACAGGCCTATTCTAAGCACAAGCCAAAATAGCTGTGTATGCTATGCTCCACCAATTTGATGATTTTGGCAGAAAATTCAAATGCATACCTTCTATTATCAGATTTAAATGTTTAGTTTATCTTCTTCGACAAACAATCCAAAAACTAATAAAATACAGCACTTACGAACCCACAGATTATACAATATGAATCAAAATGAACTCGTTTCTAAAAAAAACTTGCTTATTAAATGTTGCCTCAACTGTAGCAATAAATCAAAAAGTATTGAAGATATTTCAACAAATTAGGTATGTATAATTTTAAAGCTCATGAACTATAGAATCCCAAATGATACAAAACTCCATTTCACAATTGTTCGACTTAATATCAACTTTGCTGTGGCATGTGTACTTAATTGTGATATATATCTTTGCGTCCCATACTAGTACAAGTGGCACTGATCGGAGCCGGGCGTCAGTACGGGCTGACTAGCGACTGGGCCGTGCGGCGTGCTCGGGAACTCGGCTACCACTACGACACCGAGGCGGGACAACCTGTCGTCAAGCTTCTCCGTGCCGTGCTGGGCTGACCATCCACCCGCCAGACCGACCTCAGCGCCACGCAAAGCTTCGTCCGTTGTGACTACGAACTGTTTACGTCAATATCGTCCTTCGTCAAGTTGGATAGTTGGAAAACGAGATGACAACGAATGAGATTAAATTTCAAACTTACGACACAATTCAGTGAATGTGTATAGAAGAATAAAATAAATGTTTGTTTTGCTTTCCAAGTCCAACGTCTCATCGATGTTATCGGTTCGAAGGCTGTCTCAGATGGCATGTGAAGCTTCACTGTGAGGCTGTCGGTGACGGTCGTTGATCAGCTCTGCTCCCTGGGGCATCTATGTCTGGAAAATACATTGTAAAATAAAATAATAATAATTTTATAACTTAAAATTCGACTACTTTCATACTCATAACAACCGCTTGTCCTCGCGTAAAATCCCGATCTGGAATATATACTGTAAATTAGCTTGATATAAGGTATGCCAAGATTATTTTACATTAAAACAAATAAAATAATCACACGCTAGTTTCCACTCACTGTACAACTGGTCCTTCAGAAGAATCACGTGTGCGTGCATGCGTGTGTGTACAACTGTGCTGTGCCAAATGTGAAGATGCGAGACAAAGTACAAAGTGCAACTAAAGTATGAACGAGGTGCGAGAAAAAATACAGACCACGGCTTAGAAGTGTAAAACAACCGCTCCCCTGATTGCCTGGATGGTTTGGGCTACCAACACATTCCCGGGGAGGGCATTCCACCAGAAGACGGTGTGTGGGAAGAAATAGTTGCTGTAGACCTGGATGCGAGTTGGGATAATGTATATTTATTTGGATAGTAATATCTTGTACTGGTGGGGAGCACTGCTCAAGAGAATCCCAATGGAAGTGGTTAATCATTGTGGACACACACACACACACACACACACACACACACACACACACACACACACACACACACACACACACACTCTCTCTCTCTCCCTCACTCTCTCTCTCTCTCCCTCTCACTCTCTCTCCTCTCTCTCTCTCACTCTCTTCTCACCTCTCTCTCTCTCTTCCTCTCTATATATATTTCTCTCTCACTCTCTCTCTTCTCTCTCCTCTCTCTATCTATCTCTCTTTCTATATATATATATATATCTGACTCTCGCTCTCTCTCTCTCTCTCTCTCACACACACACACACACACACACTATCTCTCTCTTCCTCTCTATCTCTCTCTCACTCTCTTCTCTCTCCTCTCGCTCTCTCTCTCACACACACACACCCCCTCTCCCCTCTCTCCTCACTCTCTGTCTGTCTCTCTCTCTCTCCCTCTCTCTCTCCCTGTCTCTCTCTCTCTCCCTCTCTGTATATATATATATCTCGCTCTCTCTCTCTCACTCTCTCTTCCCCTCTCTCTTGTTCTCGCTCTCTCGCTCTCTTTTTTTATATCTCTCTACCCTTTCTCCCCCCCCTCTCTCTCTCTCTCTCTTTCCTCCTTGATGTATGTGTTTCAAACAGTATTGCAGTATTCTAAGTGGGGACTGACAGGTGACAAGTTGGCATCTGTTGGGTTCCCTTAGGGTTTCGCTGGATTAGGCTGTTCATTCTATTGGTACGGGAGGTCATGTTGTTGATGTGGTTCTGCCATGACATTTTGTTGGATATAGTGATGCCTATGTGTGGGTATTGTGTAACAATAGAAAGTGTACTTCCTCCTAGATGGCATTGATTGTATTGCGACGGATACGTATTGGTAGCATTGCGACTGATACGTGTTGTTAGCATTGCGACGGATACGTGTTGGTAGCCTTGCGACGGATAGCATTGCGGGCAGATCCAGTCTCGTACGTCCGCAGCAGCATGGTCACCCGAGAGGAGACTTCGTGTAAAAGAAGCACAGGTCCGTCATCAACCCCTCAACACTAGCACGGATTTGTTGTTTCCGCATTGCGTCCTTGTACGCCAGCTCCAACTTGTTTGCGTGCACACCTGACGCGTTGTCGTGGGCTCTATCAGTCGCCGTTGTTCACCCTGACCTTCACACCAGGCGGCACCATCGCTTCCCGAAGCCAACAAGCTTCTGCTGCCAATCCGTCAGACCAGGTCTGGACATGATAGTCGTGTTGGCAGAAATCATTCCTGAGACATTCGCACGTTTGACGCTCACGTAGCCAGCGAAATTCACACCGAAATTGCTTCACGATGGGCATGGCGAATGTCTATCTTGGCTTCCAGGGCTGCCGAGTCTGTCAATCCACACAAGACAATGGTCAAGAACTTTGCCGCCTGCATGGGCTTCGTCGTGGATCTTTTTACGTGCAACTTACGCGGTGTTGTGATGAAGGCACTTGCAGCTGGTCGGAGCCTGGATCGATAAGAAGTCATGTCATGTTAGAGATTCATGATGAGCTAGGTCTTGTCCCGAAAAGACGAAATGGGTAAAACACCGGAACTGAAAACACTTCCACCAACTACTGAGGCATTTAAAGACCTGTCCCTATCAAGACTTATATTTCTTTAAATGGTGCGAATGGGTTTGATGTTAAGTCATCTGAAAATGCATAATCGGTCCTATTTGACATGACAATCTCGTCAAGCACAATTGAATATTACTCAGTGTTATAGTTCTACCATGAATACTAACATATCACAATGTTGATCCAACTATTTGCCTTACTATGATAAAAAAAGTAAGGATTTTCCTCTCTTCAAATAGCAGTGTTAAAGAATGTATACCTTTGTACCATTTCAAGTGAATTTTTAGGACTGCCCTTTTGTAATTTTGTAATACCCTCACAAAGAGGGCACGTTTGTGTGGGGGAACGTTGGCCTGACTGGAGTGGTGGGATAAATAAAAGGGCTGGGGACAATGCCCCCACTTTGTACGCCCCGGTAGCGGGGTGCTTCGTGTTCGGCTTCGGCTCGGCCTCCCCCAATAATCACCACGTTCCGACGCCAATATCCTGTAAATACCCAGTTATCGGTCATTTGGAGTAGGCCCCTACCACTAAACATTTCGGTGATGTACATGCATCCTACTGGGTACAACCACCTGTCTTGGACGACCGCTATTGGCTGTGCAGAAGTCACGGTCGCCTAAGACAGGTTAGTAGTAGTTAATCCTCTTCGCTCTGGTAAGGGCATAGGGCCGAAACGAAGCTTCTCCGTCGCACCCTGTTGTTAGCAGTCTTCTTTGTTTCCTTCCAGGTGGTACCAAACTTCTTTAATTCCTCTGTTGTGGATTTCCTCCAGCTGTTTTTGGGCGCCGTTTTTCTTTTTCCTGTGCATTCCAATCAAGGGCTTGTCTTGTAACTGTTGTAGCGTTTTTTGGAGTGTATGTTCTACCCATGTCCATTGTCTGTCCTGTTCATAAGTTTGGTGTTTGTGACTTTGTCTTGCCATTTGATTTTCAGTAAGTTTCTAAGGCATTTGTTGATGAATGTTTGTAGTTTTTTGGTTGTTGCTTTTGTAACTCTCCATGTCTCTGAGCCGTAGAGCAATACACTTTTCACGTTTGAGTTGAATATTCGATTTTTTTTTCTTGTTGAAAAGGATGGTGTAGGAATCTGAGCTCAGAGGCGCAACATACAAGAATCATTGGGCAAAATCGTTAACAGGGACAAGCAAGAGTCGTCATTAGAGCAAGGAACCACCGAAGGTTAGGGTGGGAATTCAATTTCAAATAAATAAACATTTAGTTTTTTTACGGAAGATATTTATAGTCTCAGATGATTTTAAAGCGATAGGGAGTTGATTCCAGATTTTGAGTGCAGCTACAGAAAAAGCACGTTTGCCGATATTAAGCTTGGTTTTTGGAACAAAAAGTCGTTGTGAAACAGATGATCTGAGATTCCTGGGGATATCGGAAAAAAGAAGGAGACTAAACAAATAGGATGGGTGTTGTGTAGAAAGGGTACGATATGTGATAGCAGCTAATTTTATTTTAGTACTACACGTGCTAAACAATTCTGTACACGTTGGAGTTTAGCTAAGTCCTTTTTAGCAATATCGTTTAGGAGTGAGTTGCAGTAGTCAAGGCGACTGATAATTACAGATAATGATATTGTTTTAGCAATAGATAAAGACAAATGACGCCGAATTCGGCGGAAATCACGTATATGGTAGAAGCAGTTCTGTTTAAAGCTGAAATCACTGTCAAAGATAACATCGAGATTATGAACAGTATCTGATGGTGATGTATCATTACCAAGCAATTTCACTGGAAAGTAGTTAACAACCTTGTTTCTAAGCCACTGAATAGCCATGCCAGATATGCCAAAATGTATATTAAAGCGATGTAAAAGAATGTCGTGATATATTGTATCAAAAGCAGCTGATATATATAGTAAGGTGAGAGCTGTCAATTTGCTATTATCCATATTGCATACAATGTCATTGTGTATTTTAAGAAGAGCCGTCTCAGTTGAATGAAATCACCTATATGCAGATTGTAGATCATTTGATAAATGTTGTGAATAAATGTGTTCATGGAGTCGATTTGCAACAACCTTCTCTAATACTTTCGACAGAAAATTAAGATTTGAGATAGGACAGTAATTTTTAAGGTCATTTTTGCACAGACTTGTTTTTTAATAAGAGGATTGACAAGAGCTTGGTTGAATCCGTGTAGAACAACGCCATCCTGCATTGACATATTCATAATATTTGTAATAGGTTAAACCAGTTGATCAATTAAACTCTTCAGTAGAAATGTTAGAAAAGGGTCAATACCATACAATTTGTTAGGGCACTTATGTATGATAGTGCGAACTTCACTTGTAGTTGCAGGTGTAAAACATTGCAGTGTTTTATCAACAATCGGCTGTCAAGTAAACTTGTAATCAACGTCATTAATAACCAAACGTGATCGAATGTATGCAATCTTATCCGTGAAATATTTTGAAAACATGCTGCATAATGTATCCAATGAAGAGGTATCAGGCAATACTTTTGGTTTCTCCCGATGAAGGACACTATTGATGGATTTCCACATTTGGTAAAGTTTTTCAGAATTTTTTGATATTAAATTCGTATAATAGTCTGATTTTGCTTTCGATATCATGTGGTTGCACAGTTGTAACTGCTTAGTATAGCAGATCCGATCCGGGGTGAACGGGTACGTCGCCAAATTCTTTCAAGATATCGACGGTGACTTTTCGCTTGTACTATGTCTAGTGACATCCACGGTGGACGAATTTTTCCTTTTTTTGTTTGTTTGGGGGCATGTTTTTCAAGAAGATTATTTAGTGTAACGTAGTACTGGTTTACTAGCTCACACAGTGTAGTTTAAGGTGATGATCGAATGCATGTGTGGCCTTTCCATTCTTGCATTTGATATCCTCGTCTGTTCTTCCTTTGACTGTCACTACACTGCCGATATAGGTAAATTTATTTTCCTCTTCTATATCCGTTCCCTTGATTTGTGTACCTTTGCTTGTTGTGTGTTGTTCACCACCAAGCGTTTTGTGTTTTGTATATTTATTTTCAAACCAGTTTTCTCTGCTTCCTTTGTCAACCGGCTAGTTTTCGCTTGCATCTGTTTCTGTGTGTGAGATAGTAAACAGATGTCGTCTGCAAAGGCAAGGTCATCGAACTGTTTTGTGAATGTTCACTGGATGCCATTTCGGCCCTGTTTAGCAGTTTAATTCTGTCATTACCCAGTCTATCACCATGATAAATATTAATGGTGACAGTATGCACCCGTCTTAAACCAGTCTTTACTTCAAATGTTTGAAACAGGGCTCAGCGATGTGTCATACAACCTCTCCTGAGCAAGTCCGACTGTCTCTTCTTATGGTGACCCTTTTGTACCCGAGTCTCATGACAAGGGGACGGACACAACAAGGGCTAGCTAAGGGAAGGACAACCCTGACAGAAAACCCCACTGACTGGGCTAATCACCCATCCAGGGGATACAACATGCTTACATAAACCGGATTAAACGAAAACTCTTCTAACTAATGTCGTAGTATTACGTGCTTTAGTATGACCTCATTATACTAGAGGTTAGAGTTCAGGTGTTCACGTGTTAGGCTTTGATTAAACATCCATTCCTTCTAACGTGTCTTGTAGTAAACTGTCATATAATGGCTATTATCAGTACATCCAAACAACACAACAACATGGTGGCAGCGACGAGAACAAACTAAGGGCGGCAGTAACGTATTGACACTGAAATCAACTTTGAATCAACTGATGAGTGAAAAATATGTCTATTCGCCGTGCCTGAAATGTGTTCAAAAGAATCACGCGCAACATGAATGACGTCACTCGACAGTCGCGTCGGGATCAAAGGTCACGTCACATGCAAATGGACAGCTACGTGTAAACAACAGAGACATTCAGCCTTCTGTAATTTTTGCCGGGACTCATAAAAGCGGTCTGGCTGGCTAGCAATTGAACACTGTTGCAGTCTGTTGTTATAGCTAGGTATATAACCCATATTGCCATAATTATAACTGACCGGGGCTCATTAAAGCAGCCTGGCTGGTAGTTTTAAGCTACACAATTTATAAGACACACAGCTAACACGCTACTAGTAGGCGCGAATTGGCCAACAACAACAGCGAACATGGATCACGTACCAAGAATGGTTTGGTCAGTGGAAAATCAAGCAGAAACATTCAAGTTATTTAAACAACGACTTGAATTATACTTCAAAGCAAAGCGAATTGAGGAAGGAGAACAAGTAGTACACATTCTACTACAAGTCGGCGATGAAGGACTACGCCGATACAACTCTTGGAGACTCACAGAAGAGGACAGGAAAGATCCAACCAAGATATTCGCCAAATTCGTTGAACAACTTGAGCCGTGTGAGAACTATCGCATCAGCCGGTTACCACTTATGCACTACCGTCAAAGGCCGGAAGAAAACTTAGATTGTTTCATAAACAGATGCAAGTTGCTAGCTCTGAAATGCGAGTTTCAAGATAACGAATTGAATGAGCGACTCATTGAACTGATCATAGCTGGTACGCGAATTCCTGATTACCAGAAGGAATTGCTTGGAAAAAACAAGAACTACACACTGGACGAAGCAATTCAGTTGGGACGAGCGTATAAAAGCGAGTGCCTCCCACGTCCAGCAGATTCGTGACATGGGAACAGTGGCGACAACTGCGGTGCATAGCTTCAGACGTGGTGCAAACTCATCCGCCAAATGTCGCAACTGTGGTCAACAACACCCAGTCAAACCGCGTGAAAGTTGTCCAGCATTTGGAGTCAAGTGCAGAGCGTGCGGCAGAATGAACCACTGGGCGAAATGTTGTCTGACTAAGAAAAAACAGCATGCCAACAACATAACGCCACATCAGCGCGGACGTTCGAGATCCGGGAACAGGAACGATCATCGGCAACGACAACATTCGTATGCAAACGAGAAGTCAATTCATCAAATGCGTTCCAATGCACAGAACACTGACACACTTGAACGGTCATTTGATGCACTCAGTTTTCATGATGTGAAGGTGTCAGCAATGTGTCTCGGGCAATATAATCGCGACGAAGCCTATGCGCAGGTGCAAATTAAACTGAGCAATCGTCCTGGCATCCACAATTTGAGCCTGAAAGTGGACACAGGCGCACAAGGCAATACACTTCCACTGCGAACATTTCGACGCATGTATCCGGACAAGTTAAATGCTGAGGGGTTCCCCGTTAATAACATCGTCGCAGCAGCAAGAGGCGCACGATTGACGGCGTACAATGGCACGTCCATCACATGCCATGGCGTGGTTAACATTTCATGCAGCTACAACAAGTCGGCATGGGGTGACACTCGGTTCTACATCGTTGATGTAACCGGCCCTGCAGTGATTGGTCTTCAGTCGTGTGAAAAGTTGAAGCTGGTGACTCTACATTGCACCATCAAGACGCACTCCTCAACAGAAGATAGACCTGCTACGGGACAATCAGCTGTCACGAGCACAGCCTCTATAAACAGCGTTGATGACCTCACTAGAATGTATCCAGAACAGTTTGACAGAATCGGCTGTTTTCCTGGTGAAGTGAAGTTGGTGGTGGATCCCGCAGTTCCTCCTCGCGTGAATCCTCCAAGAAAGACACCAATTGCGCTAAAAGATGCTATCAAAAGCAGTCTTGACTCCATGGTGGAAAATGACGTCATACGCAAAGTGCACGAGAATGAGCCAACAGAGTAAGTCTCAAGCCTGGCATATGCAAAGAAGAAAGATGGGAGCCTAAGAATATGTTTGGACCCCAAGTTCTTGAATCAGGCACTGAAGAGACCGCACCACAAAATTCCTACGTTGGAAGAACTTAATCACAAGTTCACAGGAGCAAGATATTTATCCAAACTTGACTCCAAAGCCGGATACTGGGGTGTCCAGCTTCACAAGGACTCTCAACTCCTCACTACGTTTCAATCTCCTTACGGTCGATATGCCTTCAAGCGACTTCCATTCGGCTTGTCTGCATCACAAGACATCTTTCAATCCAGGATGGACATGATTCTCGAGCAGTGTGATGGAGCAAAGGGAATCGCTGACGACGTGGTGGTTTACGGTGCCACAGAAGATGAACATGACAGAAATCTTCATCAACTCATGAACATTGCGTCGAGGAACGGGCTTGTCTTCAATTCCAGCAAGTGCCTGATCAAGGAGAGCAGTGTCAGTTTCTTTGGCCTCATCTACGGCATCGATGGCATCAAACCTGATCCGGACAGGATCCGCGATCTGCAAGACATACCACCACCTCGAGACAAGAAAGAGCTTCAGCAGTTTCTTGGACTCGTGACCTTCTCGAGCCCATTCATACCGAACTTGGCTGACAAGGCTTCAATGCTTCGAGATCTACTGAAAGAAGACAGCATGTTCATGTGGGAACCGCACCATCAAAGTTGCTTCGATGGTCTGAAACATCTTGTCACCTCAAGGTCAAGTCTTCAATACTTCAACGTGTCCAAAACGCCCATACTTCAGACAGACGCTAGTCTCCTTGGACTTGGCGCGGCGTTACTTCAAGAGAACGAGTCTGGTGTAATCCAACCGGTGGCATACGCATCGAAGAGTCTATCAAGCGCAGAGAAATGATATGCCTGCATTGAGCGAGAGTTGCTAGCCATTGTTTTTGGCAGACAACGGTTCCACACGTACCTATACGGACGCAAGTTCAAGGTCGTCACGGACCACAAGCCTCTCGTTGCGATCATCCAGAAAGGTCTTGTCAACTCTCCACCGCGACTACAAAGAATGATCCTCAAACTGCAAGGGTATGACATGGAAGTTGAATACCAACCAGGAAAGGACATTGTCCTTGCGGACACACTCTCGCGTCTTCCAAGTACGCACAACACAGAAACGATCGACCTTGATGTTCGTGTTGACTTCGTCCGATTCTCTGATGAACGCATCCAAGAGCTAAGGAACAAGACGATGGCTGATCCAGTTCTCCAAGCACTCTCCGAAACGATCGTGACTGGATGGCCCGAAACAATAAAGGAGTTGCCAACTAGCATCCGTTCGTACTGGTCGTTCCGCGATGAATTCTCCGTGGAAGATGGTATCCTACTGAAAGGAACACGAGTCGTCATTCCTGAGAGAAACTACACTACGGTCACCTCGGCATAGAGAAGAGGAGACACAGAGCAAAAGACTCTGTGTATTGGATCAACATCAATCGTGACATTGAGACTACAGTCAAGTCGTTTGACATCTGTCAAGAACACCAACCAGCGCAGCAGCACGAAACGGTACAGCCGCACGAAGTACCGAGTAGACCTTGGGAAGTGGTTGGTACTGACATGTTCTTCTTCAACGACGCAGACTGGCTCATCATTGCGGACTACTATTCAAAATTTCCCATTGTGCGCAAAATGCCGAAGCCATGTCTAAGCTCAACCGTCGTCTCTGTCACAAAGCAGATCTTCAGCGAGACAGGCGTTCCTATGCGTGACGTGTCGGACAATGGCCCGCATTTCGCCAGTGCATGCTACACAGACCTGTCAAAGAAGATGGCATTCCAACACGTAACGTCTTCGCCGAGGTATCCACGCTCAAACGGCTTCATCGAACTCCAAATCCAAACCGTGAAGCATGTCATGAAGAAGGCGAGGCAAAGTGGGCAGGATCTCGACTTGGGGCTACTGTGTCTGCGAACTACGCCAATTGACAGCAAACTTCCAAGTCCAGCAGAGCTCCTCAATGGTCGCAAAGTACAGTCAACTCTTCTGACGAAAATCGTTGACACACGCCAAGATCATGACGATATGAGAACGAGGCTACAAGAGCGACAGGACAAGATGACGTTTCAGCACGATCAACACGCAAGAGATCTCCCGCCTCTGCACAACGGTCAAGCAGTTCGCTTCCGTGATCAAGACGGCCGGTGGAGACCTGCGACGGTCCTTGACAAAACACCGAATCCAAGATCGTACATTCTCACGACACCGAGCACAAGCACTATCCGAAGAAACAGAAATCAAATCCGAGACAATTCGACTCACCCGATCGTCAGAAGAGTATCGTTTGCCAGTCCGACTACAGTCCAGCCCGCTCCAGCTGTTGTGGATTCAACTACTCCCACGAAGACTACAGACGGCTCGGCTGAGAACATTGTTCAAAATAATACAACTGGACTATACGTGACCCGCTCTGGTCGTCATATTAAGCAGCCTCAGCGCTATGCATGAATAGATACAAAGACTGTAAGCAAGGCATACTGTATAGCTTATAGCAGAGTTAAATCTATTGCATGTTGTTATTTTACAAGTTTACAGTTATTTCAGAGACTTTATAACAAGTTACTTTGAGTAAGTCATAATCTCTTCTTTTGTAAAAAGGGAGATGTCGTAGTATTACGCGCTTTAGTGTGACCTCATTATACTAGAGGTTAGAGTTCAGTTGTTCACATGTTAGGCTATGATTAAACATCCATTCCTTCTAACGTGTCTTGTAGTAAACTGTCATATAATAGCTATTATCAGTACATCCAAACAACACAACAACAACTAACACCAAACCTCAAGTCTCAAGATGATGTCTCCACATGCTGAAAATTAAGCAACATGACGCAAGCTGATGAGGTTTCAGTACTATAAAACAAACACTTATTTCATGCGTAATTTAGTAATATCATCGTAATCTGACCCTAAGCCTTTTTCGTTTCGCTTCCTATAATCTAGTTCCTAGAATCCTTCTATTGGTCTAAATAAAAGGTCAGTGAATTCTTCCTAAAAGTGCTCCGCTCAGTAAAGGGGTCAGCCCACTGTTGGTTTTCCCATAGGCGACCATGTTAACGTTTTGTCTGATTATAAGAAAACGTGACCTATAAAATGTCTTAAACTCCTCACCTGCTGTTATCGTGACACCCGTCAATATTTACAAATGCCGACAAGAATTATTCCGCAAACAGGACACACAGGCAAATTGCTGCCAAATATCCTTCCGCTTATTCAAATCATCTAGAAATCCACCATTTTACAGTCAACACCTTCTACAATCACACATGAAAATCTCCCTACTCAAATGCACTTATGTCACAGCATGTGAATTTTGTAAAAAAAATCATTTCTCAAAACTACACTGCATTTTTCTTCGAAGTCTAACTAGAACATGACCCCTAAACTACGCACAGCGCAGTGTGGTTGTAAGAGTGGTGCCACATGTTGACCAGTCTGCGCTACCTTTTCGTATTACAGTGCTCCTACCGGCATACTGCGATACTTTATAGAGTGAGCGGCAACACGACTGGGCGAGTCAACTGTTCGCTAGCAATGTTGATATGACGGCTGTCACAAAAGTCAATGTCCTGATGAGTTGCTAATTGGTTAGCGTTAGTAGCATTGCATAACTAAGAAACAATGTATCCATTGATGTTTACTTTGTAAGTATTCACGTCGTAACAAATGAGCTTATTCAACATTTATTATGCGGAAACTCTATTATCGCTACCGCCACAGGGCCCATATTCTGGAATGACTTACGAATTTCTTAGCGCCATGTTTTACATAATAATTTATAGATTGACTGCATACTATACAATTACAATTTGTGTAGGCACGTTTAACTACACTTGAAACCACAATTTCTAATTCAAAATACCACAGTATTGCAGACATTAATTCGATGGTGTGAAAATCTATATATTAATGTAAAACAAATGTGTAAAAAGGACACTAATCATTTCTTTATATAAACATATTTCATCATTTATCTTGGCCTGGGACACAGATTTTGCAAATGTATTTAATGTTTCATATATATATACACTATGTTCTACCACATCTGGGGAAAGTAAGCTTGGCTCATTGGCTGCCACTTTCAGATTATATACGCTGCTTGAGAAATGCTATATTAAGTGCATCAGTATTATGACAACCCGTAATAGTTTGCATGAGCATTGACAATACCATTCAAAACAAATGTGTAACTATTATAATCTAAATGATATATATATATATAAATTATATATATAATTATATATATATAATATATATATATGTGTATATTTTGATATGATATGTTTGAATACACCTACTTTTGTGTATAGCAAATAACACTTGTAAATATAATGTGTGAGTATACCTGTATTGTTAAAATAAGTTTGATATTGAAATAGTGCATATAAAGTAAACCTCAGATATAACAGATTCATTTTTAAACGAAATTTGCTTATACTGAATAAATGAATTAGTCCCTATTTCATTTTAATATACAACAAATTTCAGATATGACAAATTTCGGATATAATGAATAAATTGACCGGTCGCAAGCGATTTGTTATATCCAAGTCTTACTGTACGAAGTCGTTATTTTTTTAAACTGCATTATTTCAATATCATCAAGTTTTGCATTTAGACCTCTTATATACACACATGCCAACCTAGCAGTCATAGTTATGGAGAAATAAATTGTGTCTCTATTTTCTAAGTAGTCATAAATAGAAAATATTGTTGACTATGACAATTATGGGGTGATATAAAACAATTATCACTGTACATTTTTGGCACATCCTATTTTCCAGGTGCCAGTAATCCAATTTCTTTTCTCACCAAACCGACTTACGAACAGAAGACATATTTATTTTGACCTTGTAGTTGTTTTACAAAATCATTAATATGACTGAGTGAGTGAACGTGTGCCCGTATGCTTCCTTGCCAACCGCTCGCCACAAACGCTACGTAAGATCTTCCTTTTGACTGTGTACATGTTCATTTTCTGCATGATTGCAGTGTCTGGTTGAGGTAGAAGGCGATGGAGGAGGAAGGCTTCACTGAGTCGTTCTCACGACTGTGTGACATTCACAGTCAGCCTGACCATCCAGCGGTCATCTTCCGCCAGAGATTTGTGAGACAGCGACACAAACGCTTGCTGAAGAAGACACTCTATAATGCCTTGTTCCAGTCCACGATCAGTAAGCCATGGTATGTGTGCGTTGATGTGTGTTTGGTATTTCAATAATTAAATGTATGCAGTCTGTGGCGAAAATGAGATGTTGGAAGGGGGGGCAACTCTAGTCAGCTACTTTTCTATGCTAAAATGTAGTGGCACAACATGGTGCAGAGGAACAGTTTAAAACATGACCCATTGCCCCCCCCCCCAAAAAAAAATACACCTAAATATATGATGATGCACTCAGATTGATGCTTGTTGATGTTACGTTGATGAATAAGTAAAATGACTAAGTAAATATAAAAACGTGTTTACATACAGTAGTACAATGACAAGAGTAAACCTGCTAATTTGGTTTGCCAACTATCAATTGATGTAACATCGAAAATAAACTAAATTTGTAGATACAGTCTATGTCGCTCTTACCTTGTATTGTGTTACTACATCACATAATTTGTAGATACAGTCTACATAGCTCTTACCTTGTATTGTGTTACTGCGTCACATAGTTTGTAGATACAGACTACATAGCTCTTACCTTGTATTGTGTTACTGCATCACATAGTTTGTAGATACAGACTACATAGCTCTTACCTTGTATTGTGTTACTGCATCACATAGTTTGTAGATACAGTCTACATAGCTCTTACCTTGTATTGTGTTACTACATCACTTAGTTTGTAGATACAGTCTACATAGCTCTTACCTTGTATTGTGTTACTACATCACTTAGTTTGTAGATACAGTCTACATAGCTCTTACCTTGTATTGTGTTACTACATCACATAGTTTGTAGATACAGTCTACATAGCTCTTACCTTGTATTGTGTTACTACATCACTTAGTTTGTAGATACAGTCTACATAGCTCTTACCTTGTATTGTGTTACTACATCACTTAGTTTGTAGATACAGTCTACATAGCTCTTACCTTGTATTGTGTTACTACATCACTTAGTTTGTAGATACAGTCTACATAGCTCTTACCTTGTATTGTGTTACTACATCACTTAGTTTGTAGATACAGTCTACATAGCTCTTACCTTGTATTGTGTTACTACATCACTTAGTTTGTAGATACAGTCTACATAGCTCTTACCTTGTATTGTGTTACTACATCACTTAGTTTGTAGATACAGTCTACATAGCTCTTACCTTGTATTGTGTTACTACATCACTTAGTTTGTAGATACAGTCTACATAGCTCTTACCTTGTATTGTGTTACTACATCACTAGATACAGTCTACATAGCTCTTACCTTGTATTGTGTTACTACATCACATAGTTTGTAGATACAGTCTACATAGCTCTTACCTTGTATTGTGTTACTACATCACTTAGTTTGTAGATACAGTCTACATAGCTCTTACCTTGTATTGTGTTACTACATCACTTAGTTTGTAGATACAGTCTACATAGCTCTTACCTTGTATTGTGTTACTACATCACATAGTTTGTAGATACAGTCTACATAGCTCTTACCTTGTATTGTGTTACTACATCACTTAGTTTGTAGATACAGTCTACATAGCTCTTACCTTGTATTGTGTTACTACATCACTTAGTTTGTAGATACAGTCTACATAGCTCTTACCTTGTATTGTGTTACTACATCACTTAGTTTGTAGATACAGTCTACATAGCTCTTACCTTGTATTGTGTTACTACATCACTTAGTTTGTAGATACAGTCTACATAGCTCTTACCTTGTATTGTGTTACTACATCACATAGTTTGTAGATACAGTCTACATAGCTCTTACCTTGTATTGTGTTACTGCATCACTTAGTTTGTAGATACAGTCTACATAGCTCTTACCTTGTATTGTGTTACTACATCACTTAGTTTGTAGATACAGTCTACATAGCTCTTACCTTGTATTGTGTTACTACATCACTTAGTTTGTAGATACAGTCTACATAGCTCTTACCTTGTATTGTGTTACTACATCACTTAGTTTGTAGATACAGTCTACATAGCTCTTACCTTGTATTGTGTTACTGCATCACTTAGTTTGTAGATACAGTCTACATAGCTCTTACCTTGTATTGTGTTACTACATCACTTAGTTTGTAGATTCAATCTACATAGCTCTTACCTTGTATTGTGTTACTGCATCACTTAGTTTGTAGATACAGTCTACATAGCTCTTACCTTGTATTGTGTTACTGCATCACTTAGTTTGTAGATACAGTCTACATAGCTCTTACCTTGTATTGTGTTACTGCATCACTTAGTTTGTAGATACAGTCTACATAGCTCTTACCTTGTATTGTGTTACTACATCACTTAGTTTGTAGATACAGTCTACATAGCTCTTACCTTGTATTGTGTTACTACATCACTTAGTTTGTAGATACAGTCTACATAGCTCTTACCTTGTATTGTGTTACTACATCACTTAGTTTGTAGATACAGTCTACATAGCTCTTACCTTGTATTGTGTTACTAAATCACTAATGTATCACTATTTGTTGTTTTGTGTGTTCTTAAATCACCAATCAAATTGCAGTGAGTGGCAGCAGGGAAGTCAGATGACAGATCTAGATGAGGTCTACTCTCGCGCTTATGTCATGCGTTGCCAGAGAAGGTTTGGTGATGCAAAGAGACTGGAAGAACTTGTTGAGGGATTCCTTTCAGGTAAGATGACATGATTCACTTGATCTCGTTTGCTAATGTGGCGTTGAACATTTACCAATACCAGACTTGTCACATTTTACAGCTGAAATCTATGTTTGACTTGATATTCTGTGTTAATCTATAAAATATTTTGCATTGGTTAAATCCAGCTTAACGTTCCTGTTCCAAGTTTCACCAGCTGCCAGGTTACAGAATGTATACATAACAGTGAAAAATGAAAAAGCTGCTGCAAATTGTTAACATAATTTGGACAATTAATATATCTTTTTACATATTTCACAATCAAGTTGTTCTTTCTTCTTTTATTACATTCTATCACTAGAAGGTGATGCAGTAGTCATTTTACATAGTACTATTAGCATGTCATTGATATGGCCCCTGTAGGTCACAACCATGGTAGGTCTTCAGGAGGACATCATTACCATGTGAAATACATAAAAATTAATTATTTGAAAAATACATAAAAATTAATTATTTTGAACTGACCAGTCTGGGTTACCTCTTCGTTCATATGACCCAGACAGTTATTTTGTTGGTCGTGAACCCTTCAGCTGTGGCTGCTCTGTTAATCTCGTTGTCACAGTTTTAAAGATTTCTGTGTCTTACTACTGCAGGAGACAAGCCTGAAGAGAAGAAGGACCTGCTGAGGTTTCTCCTGTGTCTCGCAGACACGGGCCAAGTAACTCAAGGGACAGACTTTGGACATCGCCAAATCCAGCTACCAGCTCTGCTAAATAACAGGGTCAGTCTACAACTCTCATATTGTTGTCAGTCTTTTTCAATCTCATGTCACTGCTTAGCCATGTCAATGCTCCACAGTGTCATAGCTTAGTTAAGTCACTGCTCAGCTGTCACTGCTCAACAGCGTCACTCTGATGAGTCAATGCTCACTTATGTCATTGCTCAGTTGTGTCACTACTCAGTTATGTTTGACTTTTATAAAATTATAATGAAGTTAGAATAGCTGAACGTATGTTGAATACCCATTAACATTGCCGTTTACTAATACCTTTCAGGTGGAGATGTTACCTGTCGACTCAGACTTTTGCCACGGTGACGATGTGTCTCTTGGTGTCAGCAGTGAACACTGGTTCACAGTCTACCCAAGGTCAGCTCATCCTTATAGAATACTCAGTAATTACAACTGTCATGGAATTTTGCTAATCATTCCATTCTTCAAGTTGTGAAAGATAATATAAATTCTGGATTCATGATATGAGAGGATCTTTTAAGCCATTTTCAAGCCGTGTGCTTACTTACTGACTATGAAAATTTATGTTATTTAAATTTCCCGGCTTATTAATAGATAATTGTTTATTTTTCTATAGTGCAATATATCCGGGACCAGCCCGTTCATAGGGGCGTACACACATTATAAAATGTACATGGAAGCAAAGATAAAAAATATATATGTATAAAGATGCCGTTAAATATATATGTATAAAGATGTCGTTAAATCTATATGTATAAAGATGCCGTTAAATATATATGTATAAAGATGCCGTTAAATATATATGTATAAAGATGCCGTTAAATATAATATTAAGATGGTATATATAATGTAACTTAAATACATGACATGGTTTTCTCTGTACAATGTTCCACTTCCACACAGCCTGTTTGAGCTGAACCTTTGATCATTCTGGATACATGTACATTTTGAGGCTGGAAGACATGTTATGTTGTTCATGGATGTTTGCTTTCAGTGAGTTGTTTGGGATGTTAGCAATGAAGGGAACTATCCCGTGGCAGAACACATCTATGTCTGATGCACAGGTGATTCTTTGTTCATTATTACCTTCCCTTTTGGTTCACTGTCAGGTTCCTTGGCATTTTATTGTAGCCTGCAGGTGAGCTGTATGTTTTGTTCTAAATTGAGAATGAGCTGTATGGTGTTCATCAGCAGATCTTATTTATGGTAAACTGGTCGAAACAGGATATACATGCTTGTATACTTTTTCTTCTTCTCCTTAAAACATTGTGGGGTGACGGATTATGTGGAACATATTCCTTTCTGTCCACACAGTGACTTATATCTGTTGCCCCAAAACTCCTTTAATAGTGAAGGCCAACTGTTGTTGTCTTTAAGTTAGCCAGATTTGAGATCAGCTACTAGTACTACCTTCTTTCTCTGGTGTTTCTTCAGTTTAGTCGCCACCATTATCATCTCATTTTTTTAAATGATATAAGACTACAGCATGATTGTTTATTAGGTACAGCAGTTGATACAATACGTTCGTGCAACAATCTTTTTTCAGATATTTGAATTAAAGCCTGGCAACTCTCTTCAGGGACATGGGATATTCAGCATTGCTGTAAGTTGTTACTTTAACACTCAGTTCTGTTAACTTTTGATCAGCCTGTTGTTGATACCGGTGCAAGTAGAAATTATGTTATTAAGCAAAGCAAACTAATTTTTAAATTGCAAGCTGGAATATACATGTAGTGTATCTGTAATTACATACCATTTTATGTAGATGAATTTATTCCCCCAAATAAATATCCATTGTGATGGATATTAATCGTCTGTTGACATAATTGGATGCTTGTAAATACTTGTTCATTTTATTTGTTTTGTATTTTTGTAATACGTTTACGTATACATCGTATCAGCCCACCAAGTTGGAATTAGTGCAATAATGTAAATGCTGTATTATTACTGTTACTTAACATCACAGTTGTTGTCAAGCAATTTGTGTTCATTTCAAAATCATTTAATAAAAGGTATTCCAGCATATGTATTTTTGTTGTGTGTGTTGAACTGACACCTTTGTGTGTTGGGTCAGGGGTCACTTGATGACACATACAAGTCGCACAGGAAGTTGACACTGTTTGGTGCTTTGACCCACTGTCGAGACAATGACTTACAGATGTCCCTTGGGTTGCCAGAGATGATGGCATCATGTCCAGCACGCATTATTCCACCAAAACTACACGATGTGAGTCAGCTATGAATATGTTTTTGTTACTAGACAGGCCTCGACCTTAACACTGGCCTGCTGGCCCGGAGCATTTTTTAAAGTTGTTGGGTGAGTTTGGGCCATTAGTTTTCATATTTTATTGGCCCAATGGGCCAGTAGCTTCAATCCGATTGACCACTGTGTTTCTGGTAACCCAATCCTACCTAGAAAAATGGGACAACCCTAAAGCCTAATCTTTTTATTTGATATTTTAATCAATGTTCATTTTGTTACATTTTTGCTACCACTAATTAAACAACGGCGACTAACATTCCACCATGCGTATACGATGACATGTATGCACTGCTGAACTCATTTGTATCCACCTGCATGATTGGCGAATGACGTAAGTGATTAATTATTCACACAATAAGCGGTCTTGTTACACATTGGCTTTGGATGGCCAGCGATCTCGACATTCATCTGCATGATAAAATGCTTGTGCGTATTCATTCTATTCCATAATGGAAAGACATCAAGGGAATTTGTTGTACTGTCAAACGTTTGATAGTGTTGCAAAAGACAATGGCTGCACTGGTGGATCGTGTAACACAGCCTTGGCGGAATGAGAGCAATGACTTTTCGCACACTGACGCATTGTTTACATCGCCAGTCATAAAGTACCTGCAGTACCTGCCGTAGCATTGAGTCTCAGGCACAACCAAAACCAAGAAATGCCTTTGATGTGCTGAGGATGGCCAGTTAAAGTTTCAAGCCCTGAGCTGATAATAGGCCTAAATAATGTCATATTGTATTTTTTATGTTTTAGTTTCGCAGTATTCTTTGAATTTAAACTGACTTTATTATGTGATATGTACATAGAATTGAAACAACACCGACAGTGACTGTTGCCATTGGTGCAAATAGTATAATTGAAACAACACTGACAGTGACTGTTGCCATTGGTGCAAATAGTATATTTTTTATTGGTGTAATAAAGTGTGTAAATTAATGTGTGAAGATTGTTTATTGCAAATGACGCCTCAGATTTTGATAGCAGAGTGACACCACGATTAAAAATCTTCATTTACCTTCGGATTTTCACTTCTGATATATGAATTTCACAAATGAATATGCACAAATAAGAACATTGGAAAAGTCTGCATGTCATCGCACATAGCAAGCGTTTGTGAACTTCTTGTGAAGCAATGGGCACCTTGGTAGCAGCATATTTTTTTATACAAAATTCGGGTCAGTAACTTGTTTGGGCAGGCCAATAACTTCTCAAATCTTCTGGCCATCCATTTGTGTAAAACATCTTTTATCTATAGTTATGTATGTCAATCCTTGTAACATCCCTACAATGACTTTTGTGCATGATTACTTTATGCAAGAATTTCCCTCACAAAGAAATATGAATCCAATGTTCATAATGATATTTGCACTATACACTACGTGTAAAAAACGTGGCTACGTGTTTCAAATATGACTGATTAATGTTTTTTCTCATGAACAAATGTGTCAAATATTGTAAGATTATCCATTTATGTGCATGAATAAACTAAAATATAATTTAATAGAAGTTTCCATTCCACCGAGAGGTCAAATTTGACCTTCAGCATCTGATCTTGACTTTGAACTGAAAAAATGACATCAAAATGGATTGTAAGCACCCCAACACCCCTAAAAAAGAGGTATTATACATCATTCTAGGACAAGCGGTTCAAAAGTTAAATTTTCAAGATATCGACCAGTCACCATCTTGGATTTATTTGGGAGTTGCCCAAAGTTGCTGTTTGGGCAACCAAGCTGAATTTGGTCTAGGACCCCTTATGAGTACAAATCAACCCCACAATTCATAGGTTAGAACATTTCTAGGTTGGCTATTAAATACATATGAATGACAAATGGACTATTTGTTAATATGGGTCACATTTACACACACTGGCGATGTGCAAATGAGCTGAAGAAGCAACTTTAAATGGTATTAAAATAGTTGATGTAAATAGGATTAATTGCAACTTTCTCTTGCTACAGATCATGCGTGTGGTTGCTGTTGTGGCACTTGTGAAGTACATTGCACTAAATGATTGTATTAATTGACTGGGCATTGGTTGGTGGTTAGAGATGATATGTAGGAGAGATATGATTTGGAGTGTTTTAGTAAATTCTACACATTTTGTTGGATGCAGGAATTCTCTTGCATATTTACTGTACATAAACATATTGCATTTCATAGATAGAATATAAATGTTTCAATAATTATTTAATAAAATTTGATGCCTAAAAAAATTATTTTATGACAAATTATTAATTATAATTATTATAACGAATATATTATATGTATTAAATAATTATCAGACAATAAACACAACCACATCTTGCTCACTTATACCTTTATGGGTAGCCACTACCCGAAAATGGCCATATGCCATATCTCTGTTAGTATTGAACATATCGTAGCCAAATTTGGAGTACTAATTAGTTAAATGAATAGTACATGATATGTGGAATGTGGGCTCATTTGCTTGTGCAGTACCATGGCAATGAATGTTTCTAGTGTGACAGAGGGACATGCATCCTTGAAAATTATTCTCAGCTAACAACTGTATTTGTGATCATGTAACTGTCAAGAATCATTAGTCAGATAAGGTGGTTTTGGGCAAGGAAGTTTGACTGCAATGACTGTTGTGAGATGGGACTTTAGGTTTGAGCTTTTTTCAAGGCGTCTTGAAAAATGCTCAAACAGTCACTGAAGTCAGATATCCTAGTCCAAAACCACCTTATCTGACAGAGGAACATTCTAGCTAATGATTCTTGACAGTTGCATGATCACACATACAGTTGTTAGCTCAAAATAATTTTCAAGGAGGTGAAAATCCCTCTCACTTGAAGTGTTCATTGCCATGGTAATACACAACCAAACGTGCCCATATCTCACACATCATATACCATTCATTTTTGTAATCAGTGCTCCAAATTTGGTTATGATGTTCAGTATCAACACAGATATGGCATATTGGTTATATGGGTGTTTTCGGGTAGTAGCTACCCTTAATCAGTATCTTGTATCAGTAAGTAGTTTTGACACATCCCCTTGTTTCTGCAGGTTTCTATGTTTTGACACATCCCCTTGTTTCTGCAGGTTTCTACGTTTTGACACATTCCCTTGTTTCTGCAGGTTTCTACTGACGAAGGTTTTGAGGATGCTCACAGTGAAGCCAGTCAGCCAGCCAGTCCAGTCGAAGAAGCGGTGTCCATATATGAACTGGACAGTGGTCAGTGCAGAGACAGCATCTGGCAGGAGGCGCTTGAAGCCACGCCCTCAAGGCATTATGTCTGGGAGGCTTCTGGCAGGTGAGGTAGTCTACACTCCCGCACTGTCTCATACATGTCTCCAACTCTCTGTTACCCTGCATTTCCAGGGGTAATTAGACAGTGCTACACCCTGGAAGATCATTCAGCACTTTGGAACCACAAATGCCCTTCATCGTTAACACTTTTATGGGAGTACAGAAAACATTTCACTAATTTGAAAGGTATTCAGAATTGCTGCATCCATCCAATAACATAGTTGTAGGTGTCATTATCATCTTTATGGTTACTTTGAATTTTTGTAATTCCTCCGTGCTGTTTTATACAATTTTACCTTTATTAATGCAGGGTAGTTCCCCCTCCAGAAATGTACAAATTATCTCTACAGCCCCCTGGGTATGCCTAAACATTTCTGTCTCAGACATGTGAAATTAGTAGCGACACAAAGGTACTAAGAAAGAAATATAAATGATAACCACATCTTTTATATACAAGTAAAACTTAACCAAGTAATGTATTTGTAATCTACTCAAGTACACCCTACCCCTGGTAGACCCACAGGTAGTGAGAATGCTGATAGTTGGAGGTCACCAGGACCTTCAACTTTGTCAAGTTAGTGGTGCTACTCAAAAGTTGCTGGTCCTCGTATTATTAACATAAAACGTAAACACCATTACCATTTAGCAATGTCAGTTTTGGAAGTACAGCTTTCGATATTTTTGCTGAAAAAATGGCGGCACATTTTCAGAGTTGCCACCCAACTGAAAAGTTGACTAGCCACAGGATTGGCAGTAATGTTGAACACTTGTGGTTTCAGGCCTTCTGACGTGTTGGAACGACCGTACTTGACAGAGGCTGGGCCGGAACTGTTTGACCACCTGCTGGAAGTGCTGATGGAACAGCTTCATCTCCTCTACCCCTCCATCTATTTACTTCATCGCAGCGTCATCGTCATGTCACGACTTGTAGCAGACGCCATAAACCTCCTCATAGGTGTATCATCAAATACGTTTCTCTACAATAAAGTAAGACTTGCATGAGAAAAGAGGATATTTTAAATTCTGTCATTTGTGATTAAAAAAATAATCTTCACACAAAACTGTTTTTTTTTTATAATCAAAAATATATCAATGTAGCTGCTGTTTGCAAAGTAATGCTGATGTGTGATCCTACAGAAGTAAGCACAGCATGTAAACATTTAAAGTAAATGTAGCAGGTACATGTACAAAGTCCTCTTTTTCCCCTAGCTCCCATGCGGGGTGGGGCCCACATTACTTAATTTGTAGTTTCTTCCACTTTTCATGTTAACTCTGTCATCTGCAGTGACCTTCCATTCATGGCTGTTAACTGTGTCATCTGCAGTGATCTTCCGTTCATGGCTGTTCCCACTTTATGCTGTTGTCCCATCTCAGGTTTGGTCTTCTTCTTTCCAGGTGCTTTTTGACAGTCTGTTTTTGCTCATTCCTTGCACATGTCTTGCCTATCTCATTCTGTTTTCGACTACTTTCATCTTTAGGTGCTAAATTGAAAAACTAAAATATGCAAATAAACATGCTTGGTTGGTTTAGCATCACCCTGACATCAGTGACTTTGTGAGAGCCAAATAATGTTTTTGCACTTGCAAGCAATGTGTATTAGGTGATATCTACTAATAATGGAAGATAGTAACTATACCGAACATGGTGTCGCTTCTGCATTCAGTGTCACACTGGTTTATTGTAGGATCTTCAAGTTTTCCATCTCAGTGAAAACATCTCGGTTTCTGGACTCTCGTCTGAAGCATTGCAAGAAGTATGTGGCGCCCTCGTTGAGTGCGGCACAAACTACTCACGGTTGAAGGCGTTCTCAGAATCGCCCACACAAGACACTCTCATCAGTCGCGCATTCTGCTCGGCTGTGTGGAAGTACCTGCAGCACTACTGTGGATGTGTGCTGTCTCTTCCACGCATCACAAGTGTACTGCAACTCAACATGACAATACAACCCATTGCAGCACAGGTCAGGTGAGAAGATTTTGAAACTGTTACAAGTTGGGATATGATACGCCTGCAGCATCTATCGATCTTGTGTGTGTGTGTTGTTCATTTTGATTTATGTGTATGTAGTGTGATATTTCTCACTGCAGTAGTAATAATCTATATATGAATATGCTAATTCTGAAATGTTGTAAGTCGATCTCCTCCAAGGCTTTGAAGCCCACTCGTCTATGTTCATTGGCTTACTTGGATCATTGGCCTCTGATTCTGACGATGTAGTTTAAGAAAACACAAAGATTGCAATTTAGAGATATTTCCTTACTTACCTACTTGTGATAAGCTCTAATTGTCTAGAGGGTCTTTATCCTACCTGAAATAATTGTCTGGAGGGCCTTTCTCCTACCTGAGATAATTGTTTAGAGGGCCTTTCTCCTACCTGAGATAATTGTCTAGAGGGCCTTTCTCCTACCTGAGATAATTGTTTAGAGGGCTTTTGTCCTACCTGAGATAATTGTCTAGAGGGCATTTCTCCTATCTGACATAATTGTATAGAGGACCTTTCTCCTACCTGAGATAATTGTCTAGAGGGCCTTTTTCCTACCTGAGATAATTGTCTGGAAGGCCTTTCTCCTACCTGAGATAATTGCCTAGAGAGCCTTTCTCCTACCTGAGGTAATTGTCTAGAGGGCCATTCTCCTACCAGAGATAATTGTCTGGAGGGCCTTTCTCCTACCTGAGATAATTGTCTGGAAGGCCTTTCTCCTACCTGAGATAATTGCCTAGAGAGCCTTTCTCCTACCTGAGATAATTGTCTAGAGGGCCATTCTCCTACCAGAGATAATTGTCTGGAGGGCCTTTCTCCTACCTGAGATAATTGTCTGGAAGGCCTTTCTCCTACCTGAGATAATTGCCTAGAGAGCCTTTCTCCTACCTGAGATAATTGTCTGGAGGGCCTTTCTCCTACCTGAGATAATTGTCTGGAAGGCCTTTCTCCTACCTGAGATAATTGCCTAGAGAGCCTTTCTCCTACCTGAGATAATTGTCTAGAGGGCCATTCTCCTACCTGAGATAATTGTCTGGAGGGCTTTTCTCCTACCTGAGATAATTGTATGGAGGGCTTTTCTCCTACCTGAGATAATTGTCTGGAGGGCCTTTCTCCTACCTGAGATAATTGTCTAGAGGGCATTTCTCCTACCTGAGATAACTGTCTAGAGGGCCTTTCTCCTACCTGAGATAATTGTCTGGAAGGCCTTTCTCCTACCTGAAATAATTGTCTAGAGGGCCTTTCTCCTACCTGAGATTATTGTCTGGAGGGCCTTTCTCCTACCTGAGATAATTGTCTGGAGGGCCTTTCTCCTACCTGAGATAATTGATGTGATATCCAGGTGACACCACTATGATAATGATAACTGATGCCCTTTCTTTGTACTTTTGTGGGAGTTAATTATTACATATATTGAACGTTTTTTAAAGAAATGATACATCTTGTCACCAAATAAATAAACAAGTGGCTCCTATAGGGAGTAAATTGTTATTTTGGATTGAATTTGTTGTAGAAAAAGGTACTTTTGTTATGAAGTATCAGTGTTAAAAAGTTCTTAAATCTGCCCAGTCCATTGAGCCCAGTGTGACATCATTCCATAAGAACCAGTGTGTGCTAATGTCAGTGTCCGTCTGTACTCACAGGTTTCTGGCTGAGTTGTGTCAGTGTGCAGCAGACTCTGGAGACAGTCAGCTCCCTTCAGTGAGTGGTCAAGTGTACTGAGTGGACAGCAGTGTCAAATGATTGATGTAATGCCGGCTTCTGTACAAATATCTGTTGACGTTACCTCGTAAGAATGTTTTCTGTTTTTGAATATTTCGACTGCATTTCAAAGATCATACGTTTTAGTGGTGCATACAGATGTTTAGGTTAACAAGCCTGATGTAATGTTGATGTTCATGGTTCGGAGGTTGTTGTTCACCCGGCATTGCTCAGGTGTTCTGTTTATGACACTATATGTGTAAACGTATATACCCGTTACAGGACTGCACACATGAGTGCCACTGTTGATGTATGTCATACAATGCCACTGTTGATGTTTTTCAACTTTCAAAGAGTGCCAATGTTGGTGTGTTTTAGGGCGTGCCACTGCTGTCATACGTGTACACCCACACTCTCCGTGCGTGTTCGTCCCCGCACTACCCTATGATGCTGTCTCTGCTTAATGCTGCCTGTGTCCCCTACGTCATGTGAGTAAAACAAACATGACACATATTTTTTGTTTTATTCAAATCTGTTTTATATGAAATCATTTTGATTGAATCTATATAAAATACGTTGTTGCTTAGTTGGTTTATTTATTGAATCACATACATATAAGTGTTGCCATAAACCAGTAAAAACTGGCAGTAACATTGGTAACCATGGGGACATCAAGGCTTGTGGTTGGTGACTCTGGCCACAACATGTCATCTAAGCTGGACTAAGAAACTACACGTAATTGTGGACACTGTCTCAGTGATACTAACATTGGCAGCACATTTTTTAGTATTCTTATTTTTTTAAATAGCATTACTGTGTAATACTTTCTCTATGTTTTGTAGTTATTTTAGATTAACATTTTTATATTATTTTGTGTTCATAATATTTCATGTAAATAACTACAGTCGCGCCTCGTTATAACGTCGGGGTCCACGAAATGAATCTGCATTATAAACGGGGCGCGTTATAAACGTGGTGCGTTCCCGACAACAAGCTACGACGACAACCGACAACGACACCGCTGCTGCACGAAGAACGCCATCGAAGCTAAATTGTGCACGTCGCAGTCTATACACAGTTTATGAAGCTTATTAAACTGCCAGCCAACGTCAATGTGTATTCTGTTTAATAAAATTGATGAATTGTGTACCGTTTTAAAATAAACAATGGACCAACAAGCCACGGTTAATTGAACGATAATATGGTAATCGTAAAATCTAAAATAATGACCTGGCACTCGGCAGCCGAATACGCAGATGATTTGACAAACGCTGTGTTAGAGTTGATTAAGGATTTAAAGCTGTAAGTATGCTCACAATTAGCTTAACTTTGTTTTTCAATCAATATCAAAATACCAATTTAGAAAGCATATTTACTGTGCCGAACAATATTACGATTCTCCAATTCATATGCGGTTGACAAATTAATATTTTGGCGCACCAGTACAGCAGTAGCTTTGCATTCATCGTAGCGAAAAGCTAATATTTGTTACCCAATGTTAGCTTACTGATATTGCCTACTAAGCTGTATTAAAACGTATTTAACCCATTCTTAAGCAAGGCGTATTTGTGAATTTCAATTGCATTTTACAAGCCGCCCGGCGCCGAAACCAGGCGAACTCGCGATCCACGGAAGCCATGAGCATGACTAGCAGATTGGAAACGATTTGTTTGATGTCGATGCAAAACGAACAATACCTCGCTCCACATTTACTGTTCCAAAAGTTAAAATTGACCATAATTATAGTAAAAGAAACTTATACCTTTGATAGCATTGGCAGTGCAGAATAAACAACGGCAACGTAGTGACGCGCCTCACACTTGATTCATTGCAGTTGTACATCAATGTTAAATTTATTGTCCGCCAACTAGTCTTTCAATATACACATGTCGTGGACAAAGACAGGGATAACTTCACACAATACTTTTGACAGTTATTACCGTGTTAATATAGTTTGCCATAGCGGCCATTTTACCCCTGGCGGCAGAAATTTGGGGTCCAAGACCGACCGCGTTATAACCGAATCCGCGTTATAACGGGGCGCGACTGTATTTACTTTATATTAATAACATGCTGTGAAGCACATAAAAGACGATGTGGATGAAAAAGAGCTATTTATATACTAGGTATTGTATTATTTATTATTAATGCTTGTAGATTGATTGATAGTTGTTTCTTGCACCAGGTTCCTACAGGACTGGGTGTTTCACGGAGTGTGCAGAGACGCGTATGGCGAGTTCATGATCCAAGTCAATGACGACTTCCTCGTGCGAAGAGGTATGTGTATACAAAACATCGTTGTTGTTCTCTTTGTCTGTGTAGTCTGAGGCGAGGACAGCCTCAATATTTGGCCTTGATTTTGGTTCCTTCTTCGTTATTGATCCCACACTGCCTTCTCCACTCCTCCATCTCTCACTTGCAATCTACACTCCTCAGTCAGTCCCACCAATATTCTATCTATCATGGCCTTCCTTGTTTCCTTCTATCCTCCACTCTGAGGAAATCTGCACTCTTTGATATCTGTTCCCCTTCGATTCTTCCCACATGTCCAGGCCGCTGTAACCAACCCCTCACCAGCTTCATTCTAAAACTCTTTCACCCTGACCTCCACCCTCACTTCCTCCATTCTTCACTTGTCTATTGTCTTCACTCCCACAATTCTGCACACACAGGTGTACACATGTTAAATCACTCATTTTATCATCAATATCATCATGTCAGTGATTGGAGTCGAACCTTCCACTCCCGTACCTCTCCTAAGAGTGATATAGTTTGACCTTTTTGTGTAATGTGGTACGCCGATTTCTTGAAATGACCGCCTTATGAGTTAGACATACCGTATTCGTTCTATTAAGCGTACATGCCCTAATTAGCGTACACCCCCTTTTTAGCAGCATCCGACGCCATGACAGTGATCTCAATGCAAACCTTGACTGTTGAATCCATCATTGTGTTTTAATTTCTACCAATATCACACTATATTCAAAGCTTGGTGATGAAACAACACCGAAAGGTCCACCTAAATTATCATATTTTTACAGTGTTCTGGTATCCTATTGCTCGTATGTGAGATGCATAAATCGCTTGCCAGTCATGTCTGCTGAGATGGCTGTACTCAGGAACCAAAGAATATGGGTGCACACCCCTGTACGCTTATTGGAACACAAAATTTGACATATTTCCATGTCTCAAATATTTGCTAAGAGTACTGTATGCTTAATAGAACAAGTACGGTACTAGTGTAAAAAGTCACTTTGATTAGTTTGTATAAATTGAGAAACGATTCTATTTGCAGATAAGAATTACTGGTTGAGTGGGTACAAGCTTGTGCTTCCTGATGACATTGACAGCGTGCCATTGTTCCTGGCTGATATGATGGCTGATATCTTCACTTGTGGGAAGACAATCAACCTACTTCGACTTATTTCACCTCAGGTTACTGTGATGGCTCACTAATAAGTATCTTATAACAAATCTATTATTTAATTATAAGTTGTGATGTGCAGATAGTAATGCACAAATACATACACATGCACGCACGCACGCACGCACGCACGCAAACACACACACCCGGTGCTCAGAATAAAGTATAGCACTGAACACTATGTCGTAAAATCTGCAGATCATGGCAGACATTTTATCCCGAAGCAGGACATTTTATTAATTTTTAGTTGACCAAAGATGCATGACTTGGCTCACATGTGTTTGTTGTGTTCCCAGCATTTCCTCTTTAGCATCGAATACGCAGTGCCACGAGTGATGATCACTTTCTCACAAGAGGAGCTCGCTGACATTGAGACTCAGAGTCAGGATTACATGGTCCGGGTTCAGCAAACAGCCAAAGCACACACAGTCAATAGGTAACTATGTACAACACAGCGCTGACACACTCAACATGTAACCGCACACAACAATAGGTAACTATGTACAACACAGTGCTGACACACTCAACATGTAACCGCACACAACAATAGGTAACTATGTACAACACAGCGCTGACACACTCAACATGTAACCGCACACAACAATAGGTAACTATGTACAACACAGCGCTGACACACTCAACATGTAACCACAAACAACAATACGTAACTATGTACAACACAGTGCTGACACACTCAACATGTAACCGCACACAACAATAGGTAACTATGTACAACACAGCGCTGACACACTCAACATGTAACCGCACACAACAATAGGTAACTATGTACAACACAGCGCTGACACACTCAACATGTAACCGCACACAAAAATAGGTAACTATGTACAACACAGCGCTGACACACTCAACATGTAACCGCACACAACAATAGGTAACTATGTACAACACAGCGCTGACACACAACATGTAACCGCACACAACAATAGGTAACTATGTACAACACAGCGCTGACACACTCAACATGTAACCGCACACAACAATAGGTAACTATGTACAACACAGCGCTGACACACTCAACATGTAACCGCACACAACAATAGGTAACTATGTACAACACAGCGCTGACACACTCAACATGTAACCGCACACAACAATAGTTAACTATGTACAACACAGCGCTGACACACTCAACATGTAACCACACACAACAATAGGTAACTATGTACAACACAGCGCTGACACACTCAACATGTAACCGCACACAACAATAGGTAACTATGTACAACACAGCGCTGACACACTCAACATGTAACCGCACACAACAATAGGTAACTATGTACAACACAGCGCTGACACACTCAACATGTAACCGGTAACTATGTACAACACAGCGCTGACACACTCAACATGTAACCGCACACAACAATAGGTAACTATGTACAACACAGCGCTGACACACTCAACATGTAACCGCACACAACAATAGGTAACTATGTACAACACAGCGCTGACACACTCAACATGTAACCGCACACAACAATAGGTAACTATGTACAACACAGCGCTGACACACTCAACATGTAACCACAAACAACAATAGGTAACTATGTACAACACAGCGCTGACACACTCAACATGTAACCGCACACAACAATAGGTAACTATGTACAACACAGCGCTGACACACTCAACACGTAACCGCACACAACAATAGGTAACTATGTACAACACAGCGCTGACACACTCAACAGGTAACCGCACACAGTCAATAGGTAACTATGTACAACACAGCGCTGACACACTCAACATGTAACCACACACAGTCAATAGGTAACTATGTACAACACAGCGCTGACACACTCAACATGTAACCGCACACAGTCAATAGGTAACTATGTACAACACAGCGCTGACACACTCAACATGTAACCGCACACAACAATAGGTAACTATGTACAACACAGCGCTGACACACTCAACATGTAACCGCACACAACACTGACATCTCAACAGGTGACCATGTACAGCACCTAACCCTAACCCTGACACACTCAACATGTAACCGCACACAACACTGACATCTCAACAGGTGACCATGTACAGCACCTAATCACCGGTAACATACTGGGAACCAAGGAACGGTAATAGTTTTAATTGATGTGTTCTCTGTTTTCATAGGAAGGAGAAGAAACTACAGGCTGAAAGAGCAAAACACAACCTGCAGATAAAAGCAAGAAAAGTAGCCACAGAAGCAATTGAGAAAATTCAAGGTAAATGGTTGTGTTCTGTCTACTTGCTGACCTTTGTGTATTGATGTCGATTTGAACTTGAATGCATTTTTTGTACCATATTCATTGATCAATATAAAGTATTTTTATTTTTATTTGAGTGTCATCAAATTAGGTCGTTATTCTCATGCTGTTATTACCTAATCACAGTACTATATAGTATCTCACATAGAGCATATCACTGTCATCACCAGTCTTAAGTGGTCAGGACATATCGTATCTGTGTTGCTGTTATCATTCTTGATGATACTAGTTTGTGTCATTGTCATCATTAATGTCATCATTGTCATCATTCATGTCAATGACATCTGTTTATGTCACTATTACTGTGTCAGTGTCATCAGTCTTGACGACATCAGTTTGTCAGTATCTTACAAGTGCCATCTTTAGTGATGACATACCATGGTGTCATTTTCATCATTAATGTAATAATTATTGATGACATCAGTTTGTGTCACTGTCATCATCAGCCCCCATAATGTCATGCTGTCATGTGATGCGTGTGTGTGACAGAGACGGCAGATGCTGCGCGGAGACTGGAGGACGACAAGAAGAGAGAACTGTTTGCTCAGCTCAAGGAGCAGATGGAAAGGGACCTGGAGGTGACAATTGACGCATACAGTAGTCAGATACACTAACATTACACTGCTTGTTTAGTTGTACTTTAGCAGTATATTTTATTTTCTATATATCAGTGTGCTAACTTGGAGGCACTGTGTGTGTATCTTCTCCCAGGTGCCGAGGTTCACTAACCTCTTTCTATGTTCTTTCACGTCCCTGGACCACCGGCCTCTGATCTACCATTTGGTGAAACACAACGATTGTTTTAGGCATGGGGCGGGGTGTGATTAGACAAAGGGGTAGGGTGTAAGGAGACACAGGGTGAGGTGTAACCTGTGTGTGTTTGTCTACAGAGGCGGGCTCTGACCACTGCTCAGGTGAAAGAGAATGACCGACTGATGGCCGAGGCAGCTAAAGCACGGCCATGGATGCAGCCCAGTGTCAGTGACCAAGTAGAGAAGGCTGCCAGGTAGTGTAAACAGTCCAATACCACTATTATATCTGGAAACAAATGCTAGCAGTATTGGCTGCAGCCACTGCAGTGCAGACAAGCCTTCATAAGATTTACTTAAGTTGTCACTTTCATTGAATTCTATGCAGACTCACCCAGAAACAGTGCATCGCTTTACGCACATTTAATTTAAAAGTTGGTTAGTATATTTGTTACTATCTTGTGCGGAATTAAATTATCTTCAAGATAAGTACAACTTGCCATGGTCGGAAACGAAGTACAAAATGTTAAATACAAAAAACTAGGTGCTCCCGTGTCTTGGTGATTTTGTGCGCGCTGCAAGCATTCGGAGGGCGTTTCATGAAATGACTTAGCGTCTAAAGGGTTATGCAGGGGTAGAAACTAACTTTTTTCACCAGTAGTCCACAGGACTAGTGGCCAGTGAAGTTCACTAGTCTGCAGTCACATCTACTAGTCCTGTCAAAGTCAACGACACTTGACACAGAGTCAAAATAACTAAAATATACACAAACTATTCACAAAAAGCACATGCATTAGAGACAGCGAGCAGTAAACCGTGCAGAACATCACCACTTTCTCAACGTCGTACTTCAGCCAGTCGGTTGACTTTCCATGGTTCACGGAATCCTCGCTTTCTGCTCTCGTCGTATTTCTTGTCACGTTCGCCCTTCTCACTTTCGTTTAACTTTCGCATCTTCACAGGAGTCGTCATCGATACACTTCCACATGTTGCTAAAGTGACCAAAAATTATATACGTTTTTTTAAACACTAGTCTCCGCCACTCAGAACTTCGCGGTATTCAGTAAGCCACCGGACTAATGAGTCGTAGTATTTACTAGTCCGCGGCACGATCTGGTAGTCTCGGACTAGCGGACTATCCTTAATTTTGAACCCTGGTTATGGACGTTCACTTACATACAATGAAATAACTGTGGTCTGAGGTGAATCTATGAAGTGCTGTTCCCAGTGGTGCATGTTTAACAGTATCCGTTTGATTTCTCCAGGGAAGAGTTGATTGAGAAATACGCCAAGTTGACTGATGCTGCCCTCTACCGGGAGCAGAAGGCACTATGGCAAGTTGAACGACACAAACTCGACACAAAACGCACCGAGTATCTGCAGTGGGAGGCAGCTGGTCTGATGGAAGAGCTGCAGCAGAGACCCCTGGTGCCAATGACTGGAGCTGGTGATGCCATTGATGCGTCACAGGTATACCACATCTGATATAATGATAACGTGTCATGTAACATCTGATATAGTGATAACGTGTCATGTAAGATCTTATATAGTCATAATGTGTCATGTAACATCTGATCTAGTGATAATGTGTCATGTAACATCTGATATAGTGATAACTTGTCATGTAACATCTGATATAGTGATAACGTGTCATGTAACATCTGATATAGTGATAACTGCAATGATAATCTCACATACAGGGTCTGATAATGACGTTGTCTCATACTGTCTGTGTCTGATATAATGGACTGGAGAGCTACCAGACTTTCCAGAGAAGACACGGAGTGAAGTGTAAAATGCTCTTAGCAGTCGTTAGAACTTGATACCAAGCTACATAAGAACTTACCTTTTTATAATAACAATGTCTCATACAATATATGACGTCATTACAATCTCTCATTCATCTGCCATGACAATCTCTCTCATACATGTCATATAATGACAATTTCTCATTCAAAATCTCATGTAATGATAATCTGTCAGACATCTGCTACAACAATTTCTCGTACATTTATATCACGACTGAAGAGTTTCATCACACTGAATGGTTCAAAATTAGTGATAGTTTTCCTTTTTTAGTCCTTTGGCCGAAGGTCCAAGGGACTATTGCCATCACTCTGCATCCGCCGTCCGCCGTTAGCTGCCTTATCTCGGAAACTGTTCAGCAACTTTTTCTCTAATTTTGCGTATACATATCTTAGGGCACTGCCACTATGCACGAGAAATATGTATTTGATTGAATCATTTTAAGGGCTCCCTAGGGCCTCCAAGGACCCCAAAACTGGTAAAAATATAACATTGTTTTGCATAGATGTATCTTAGGGTGTTGCCACTATATACAAGAAATCTGTATTTGATTGAATCATTCTAAGGGGCCCCCAAAGTGCAAAAGTTTTACAATATCTAGTGATGTGGTTTTGAGAAGGGCCCTTGAGACCACCCCAACAGTAGATTTTGTTTAATGTGCCACAAAGTCAGCAGCATGATTAAACTCTGCAGCCTAGTGCTACTGTTCCATTGAGACCTTGACTAATCTTTAATTGGTCACAGTGCCCAGGCAGAGTAGACACACTTGACCCCTGTTAGACTGAACAGTTCCCTAACACTTTTTAACTGTATCTTCAAAACTATTGATTTTCTATAATTGCAAGTTGTGTTTATTTTGATGTCCATTTAATTATTATAAAATGGTGTGACTGTGGTGTATATTGGTTAAGGATGTATTGTCTGTAGAAACCTGCAGGTGACAAACATAGAAAATTAATATTCTGTCACCTGTAGGTAACAAACATAGAAAATTAATATTCTGGACAACTATAGAGTGAAATATCCTACACTTTATTGATATCAAATGCATTCTACTGTTCTGTTTACGCTTGCCATGCCTTGTGTAGACATGGTTCTGTGGAAATCAATTGTATCAATATAGACTAATAATTACAGATTCACAATATAGTTGACACCTGAAACAACCAAATGTCAACCATTAGAAGAGTTGACATAGTTCTGCTATACACAAGCAAGAAATCTGTATTTGATTGAATCATTTTAGTGTCATCAGCATATAGTAGAACATACATTTTCTACATCATCATCACTAAGGTTGTTGTAAATTTGCCATGTCAAGTCCGTTATAATTGTGACTAACAGTGTTCAAAATGATTCAGGTAAATAGCAACTAACAAAGGACACAAGTTTTCTCCTTGCCATACCTCTACATCACATGAGAAGAAGGCTGACACAGCCTGGCCCTGATTTATACATGATTTAGCATTTTGTTACATGTTGTATACAACTTTCAACACATTACCATTAATACCGCATGAAATTATCTTAGACCACAGTGAGGACCGGTCTACTAAATCAAATGCTTTCTTATAATCGATGAAGGCACAATAAAGCCTTTTGTGTCGAGACAAATACCCCTATCTGAACACTGCCTGTTCTTCACCTATTACATTCGCTTTGTTTAGGTATGTGGTCAGTCTGGTGTTCTGAACAACACTAAGGATTAATGAACACTTGTGCAGAATGTCACCCACTTGGCAGGTTTAATTGATCTATTCAGCAATGAGGACACTGCTTAGGCCTCACTCTGGACACTGTCACTCACAGTGTTGTGTATTGTCTTAGTTGGTGTATTGAGCTAATCTATTTGACCATGAATCAGTGGTGGCTTTGGTTGTGTATTACACCCAGCTGTGGAGCTAAGATTCTCTGCCTGCTATTGTTTGATGGAAACTGTGACTAATCTGTAATTGGTCACTGGTAGTAGCTTGTGTCAACAGACAGCATTAAGCCACTAGTTTTCTAATTTTGCTCAGGACCCCCAAAAATGCAAAATTGTCCTCCTGTTTCTCTGCTGCTCCCTCCTGCAGTCCCACTGATCTCTATTTATAACAGACAGACAGACAGTATTTTTTTTGACCATCATAAGCATATAAACTACAATATAATATTCATTGTAAGGTCAGGGAGGCTCCCATTAAGACAATTATATGCAGCTATCATGGGAGCCACCCTACTGATGTAACTGGATAGTGGACTTTGCCCTGATCACTTACTAGAAACTTTCTGCCTGGCAGAAACAGCAACAATAGGAAATACATGCCATTGATAGGCAAACGTGTTCTTTTTATAGAACATTTCAGTTTCTTTCTGTACTTGTCTACGTATGATAACCATTTGTCCACCATGCTCACAATAAACATCACAGGAATGATAAAAGGAAGATCACTGCCACTTAACTTGTGGATTATTATTATTATAAAACTGCTCTGCTACTGCTTGGTGGACAGTAAGCTGCAACTGTCTTTGAGTGTGTTTACATTTTGACAAACTACTATTATATAGCACTAATTTTTGAATGAATCACATTTTGAGAATGCATGTCATTGTTTGCGGTGTAACTTTTGTATGCTTCATTTTCTGCTGCTACAAGTTGCATTCATCTGAAAGATTATTCAATTACCTATCCAATGATAATACATATGTTGTGGTGTTGGAAATATATAGCTTTGGTATAATGTACATGAGGGTTGTGATAGGAAACTATTGGACATTGCAACAGTGCAGAAAGACAGTACGAGATGTGTCACTCAATATGAAGTGTGACTTTCAGATACTTCTTTTTGTAGTGCTATGGATTATGATGGGCCTCTCCATTAGCTCCCTATATATTTATGTGAAATATATAATTATGTCATTAACATATTTTAGAACAGGCTAACGCTAAGCTGCAACTGTCTGAGTTTGTTTACATTTTGACAAACTACTATTATATAGCACTAATTTTTGAATTGGCACGACTAATGCTAATATATCCCACAAAATGACTTCTACGGGAAACAACGTTGGTGTAAATTATCATCCCATTATTCTTACTGACAAAGACCTGTAAGTTAGGTGAGTAACACCTTCGAAGTTCTGACAGTAGGACACCACCTTCGGTGAAGTCGAGACAAAAGTTTGACAAAGGCTTCAAGTTCAAACGGTCTATCACCGTCCAGCTGACCCATTTTTTATTTTCTTTAGACTACCTTTTGCTCTCAAATAATCTGTCCTCTTAATTTTATACATAAAGACATAATCTGGCACAACTTTATACATTTTTGTAGCAGCACATTTGTATTTCAAGTGTATCATATATTTATCACTTGTTGTGTATTACACCCAGCTGTGGAGCTAAGATTCTCTGCCTGCTATTGTTTAATGTAAACTGACTAATCTCAGGGCTCGACAGTAACGCTTGTCTGCTTGTCCGGGACAAGTAGTTACCCGTGTCGGACAAGTACATTATCCAGGACACTTGTCCGATGGGACAAGTTGATATTGAGTCACTATATATACTGTTAGTTGAAGTAAAATGATTGAAATGTTTAACTCATTGACATAGTATCGATTTTAAAAGGAAGCTACCCAACAGTTGCATCTCGTACGCATGCATCTTCGCCCACTGTTTTCGCTTCGTCACGAGACTAATGCAAACAGTCCCCAGATGGAGTCAGTAGTATTTTTAAAGCATTTAGTCGCTAGGTGGAGCAATGGTGTCAGGTTAAAGGTTAAACAACGAAAACTTCAACGTTTTTCTCATTTTTAATTAATAAAAAGCTTTCATTGGCACAACTGACGTTTGTGCCCGTTTTATTTAAAACAAAAGACATGTCATGCTACTTTGGAAAGCATGAAAATGAAATGTAATTTGTCCACCTCAAAAACAGATCGCGATCCTAGTAAACGCCGTTGGCGTTGCGTGTATTAATTCGTCGGTCCCTACTAAACTAAAGCCTAATACGTTTTGGTTTCGATTGTACATATTAACGCTCTGACAACAATAATATGGACGTTTTGTGTTAATACAAAGTCTCTGCCAATATCAACAGCAATCTTATATTCGATTACATACATAGATCGTTTTTATTTTATATGTGTTTACGGGGAATTATTTTTGCATGCATTAATTTGGTAGAATCCTAAACGTGAGTTGGTTGTTGAAAATGTCGGATCTGTTCAAGTTCGGGTTTAAGCGTGACAAAGATGACAATGGCAGCCAGTCAGAGTCTTCTAAGAAACTAAAGGTTGGCAGAGCAGAATCACAACAAAAGTATGATACGCCGAAGAGGAAGAGAAATTTCATACCCGCATGGAAAGATCAGTTCCAATGGGTAGAAGTAGCTGAAGATAACCGAGGCATGAGATGCATCATGTGTCAAACGCATCCCAAGCTTATTGACACAAAGAGCAGTCTTTTCAAAGGAACCGCTTCCTTCCGGAGAGACATCTTAGTAAGCCATGACACAAGACTGACAAGTGCAGCCCACTGCAGATGTCAAGCTGCATTTCAGAGGCAGAACATTCAAAGACAACGTCACGCATGAGAGGATGTTGACCTCATGCGAAGACCAATGGATCGGCAGCTGTGCCAGATGAACCAACAAGAGCGTGACACAATTGGCCATCTGTTCAATACAGCCTATTTTACAGCTAAAGAGGAGTAGCCATTTACAATGTACCCCAATTTGGTATCGCTGCAGATTAAAAATGGTGCAAAAATGGGAGCAATGTACCAGCCGGACAATGCTTGTCAACGGTTTATCCGCTACATCCTTGAGGATGTAATGGCAGATACTGTGCGTCAACTGTGAGCATGTGCCATGTTTGGTGTCATGTTTGATGGCGCCACGGATAAAAGTGTAACGGAGATGGAGCTCATCTACGCTCGACTAGTGGTCGATGGCCAAGTTAGAAACGTGTACGTATGTGTCCAGCCAATCCAACACGCTAATGCTGAAGGAATTTATGGAGCCATAAATGAAGCTTTCACTGATCTTGACGGGGATTGACAATCTAAAGTGGTGGGGGTAGGATGTGATGGAGCTGCCGTCAACATTGACTTAAAGGCTGTAGCTGAGGCCATGGGACGGAAAACCATGCGACCTACTGGTCTGAAGGGAACACGATGGACTCCCCACTTCATGACAGCGTTGACCACTCTGCTGAAGTCGTACGCCAGCATTCGCGTGCACTTCGAGCATACAGTGGAGTGTTCCACTGGGACAACTGGGGTGCTTGGACGGACAAGAAATGTCTTGAAGACCCTCAGTGAATTTCCGAAGATGGCGTGGATGCACATGGTGCTTGACATCATGGCAGTACAACTCAGTCTTGTCTTTCAAAGGGACGAGACAACCATCACTGATGCTTTTGAGGCGTTATCCACTGCCAATCTGAGTCTGGTTGCTCTAACACTATGTCCAGGGGAACATTTGCAGAGCTTCCTGGACAATGTGATAGACCAAAGCAAGTTCCAAGGGCATGAGTTGACTAACATTCAACTGAACTGGCCAGAACAGGAGAGAAACAAGATCAGCCAATTGGTTGATTCTGTAATGAGCCACATGAACAGCCGTCTAAGAAGGACCGAGACCAATCCAGACCTCGCAGCCTTACGTCTGCTGACAACACCTTCTGAATGGCCTGACGAACCTACAGCTCTGGCAATCTGCGGGGAAAATTAGATCCGTGTAATCTGCAAGCAGTTCAGACCCTTGCTAGAAAGGATAGGATGTGACACGGATGCAGTCCAGCAGCGAGAATGGCCTGCCTTCAAGGTGTATGCCAAGAGATTGACAGAGCTCTCAACCACAGATCTCCTTCAGCGTGTTCTTACGAACTCTGACCTAATGAAGCGTTTCCCAAACTTGTGTCACATCTTCCTATGCATCCCTTCATCCTCTGCAGTGTGTGAACGAGGATTCTCTGCCATGAAGAGGATCAAATCAGATTGGCGGGCGAGTCTCAAGCCAGAGATGATGGATGTGCCGATGGGTATTGCCATTGCCGGTCCTCCTATAGAGGAATATGACCCCCATGGTGCCGTTCAGCTGTGGCTAAATGGTGGAAAGCGACGTCGTCGCTATGAAGGACTAGTAGTAACTGATGAGTAAATCTGTGCATGAACTCACCCCGAGGACTGAGTATGTCTGGGACTAGCTGATGACTCAGATGAGTAAATATGTTCATGAACTCACTCCGAGGACAGAGAACGTCTGGGACTAGTAACTGATGTGTAATTATGTGAATGAGCTCACTCCGAGGACTGAATACGTCTGAAGACTGGACTGTGGACTCAGTAAATCTGTTCTTTCCATATGTTTTTAGTCAATAATTTACTTACGCAGAATTATTGTTGATTACACGTTGGTCAATATGACCAAGTTTTGGTTCTTGGAATTATGTACCTGTATAATTATATTTCCTTCTAACCTCAATAAATGCATTAATCTGTTAACATCCGGCTGGGTGTTATGTGCTGTCATTGTAAATCGCTGCAGCTTGTAATTTTTTTGGTGGGACAAGTCGATTTCTGGTGGGACAAGTGATCATGAGTTAGTACTTGTCCTACCAGACAAGTGCTTTCTGTGAGTTAATGTAGAGCCCTGAATCTGTAATTGGTCACTGGCAGTAGCTTGTGTCAACAGACAGCATTAAGCCACTAGACCCATGTTAAACTGGGCAGTTGCCTGTAGGTTTTAAACTGTGTCAAACAGTGAGTCTCTTGCTCTCAAATAATCTGTCCTCTTAGTTTTACACACAAAGACAATCTGGCATAACTTGATAAGTCTTTGTAGCAGCACATTTGTACTTCCAGTGTATCATTGCAATATAACTTACATATTTAAGACAGTTAATTGTAACCCCAGAAATGGTAGCTAAGAAAATTAGGTCTATGAAGGATAATAAATCACCTGGAGTGGATGGTATTCCACCCAAACTACTACTGGAAATTGTAGAACAAATTAGCATACCGCTTGCAACAGTTTTCAACTTGTCATTAGAAGAGGGAGTTCCTTTAGAATGGAAAGAAGCAAACATACCGTTATTTAAAAAAGGTTCGAGAAACAAGTCAAATAATTATAGACCAGTTAGTTTAACATCGGTGATTTGTAAATTATTAGAAAGACTAATTAAAGATCACATGGTTGATTTTCTTGTTAAACATAACTTGATAAACCCATCTCAACATGGGTTTCTAAAAGCGAGGTCATGCTTAACAAATATGTTATGTTTTTTGGAAGATATCACTAAGTCGGTAGATGATGGATCACCAGTAGATATCTTCTACTTAGATTTTCAAAAAGCTTTCGACAAAGTGCCACATCAAAGATTACTGCTTAAACTAAAGGCCCATGGCATAGGAAATGGTATAATTAACTGGATAGAAAAATGGCTGATTGACAGAAGACAACGGGTAGTTGTTGATGGGGAGGCTTCAAACTGGAAATCGGTTTTGAGTGGGGTTCCACAGGGATCAGTACTGGGACCTATATTATTCTTAATATATATCAACGATTTGGATGATGATATAGCTAGCAAGGTGTTAAAATTTGCAGATGATACAAAAGTGTTTAGAAGGATTAAAAGTGATGGAGATAGACAGCATTTACAAGATGATCTTGACAGGTTGATCAAATGGTCTGAAAAGTGGCAAATGTTGTTCAATTTTGGGAAATGTAAATGCCTTCACACAGGACATGGGAACGAATATGTAGAATATACAATGGGGGGAACTGTACTAAGTACTACTATAAAAGAAAAAAGACTTATGGCTGACAATTAGTGCTGACTTGAAGGTTTCAGAGCAGTGTGGAATTGCAGCTTCAAAAGGAAGTCAAATCCTTGGATTGATTAGGAGAAATATAGCATATAAAGAAAAAGAACTAATAATACCGCTGTACAAAACAATAGTTAGGCCTCATTTAGAATATTGTATACAAGTATGGAGGCCATACCGCAAGAAGGACATAGATATGCTAGAAAGAGTACAGAGGAGAGCGACTAAAATGATACCAAAACTGAGGGATCTTAGTTATGAAAAACGCCTAAAAGAATGTGGTTTAACAACACTAGAGACCAGGAGATTGAGAGGAGATCAGATAGAAGTGTTTAAAATATTGAATGGTTATGAAAATATTGATAGAAATATGTTTTTTTTAGTTAAGAAAGATAGAAAGACTAGAGGACATGAAGTTACATTAGTAAAGGAACAGTGTAGATTAGACGTAAGAAAGTTCTCATTTTCACAAAGGACTGTGAATGAATTGAACAGATTATCTGATGATTGTGTGGGTGCTAGTAGTGTGAATATGTTTAAAAATAAAATCGACACACCTCAGAAGGGCTGGACATATGTAGATAAAAGGGTTGGACTCTCGATAAGCCAAAGGGCTTCCTTGTCCACCTGCCATCTAGAGTTAATTCTCTGGATGGCAGTCTTGTTAAATCTTGTTAAATATTACGTACATGTAATATTTCCATGCAATCCATTTGCATATATAATGTAAAACTTCAACAGCCGTTTTGTTCATTTTCACTTTTTGACCCCTACCATGTTCAATGCTCCATAACTTCGCCAATTTTTGTAGCAGTCATAATTTTTGAAACCGTGTAAAGCACCCTACCAAACCTTTACAAGGATGTGAGAAAACAATGTTACAATTTTTCCGACTTATCACTCATTTGGTCAGCCGGGGTCACATATAGATGTATTAGTCCAAAGGACTTCAGGGCCACTTGGCCCATTTTTCAAAGTAAATTTACTTTATATCTTGTGACGTTTCAACTGCTGCCAGCAGTCTTCATTGGATGGCTACCACTAGATACCTCTGCACAGAATGACTGCTGCCAGCAGTCTTCATTGGATGGCTACTAGTAGATACCTATGCACAGAATGACTGCTGCCAGCAGTCTTCATTGGATGGCTACCACTAGATACCTCTGCACAGAATGACTGCTGCCAGCAGTCTTCATTGGATGGCTACTAGTAGATACCTCTGCACAGAATGACTGCTGCCAGCAGTCTTCATTGGATGGCTACCACTAGATACCTCTGCACAGAATGACTGCTGCCAGCAGTCTTCATTGGATGGCTACTAGTAGATACCTCTGCACAGAATGACTGCTGCCAGCAGTCTTCATTGGATGGCTACTAGTAGATACCTCTGCACAGAATGACTGCTGCCAGCAGTCTTCATTGGATGGCTACCACTAGATACCTCTGCACAGAATGACTGTTGTGTCACCATCTAGTGGTAGCCATCTCATGAAGATAACTGAGAACAGTTGAAACTCACGAGATATAAGATAAACTGACTGTGAAAATTTAAAGTTGTGACAATCTCGTAAATTGTTACGATGACAATTCCTCGTATGTCATATCACATCTCCTGCTATAGTGACAATGACAATGTAGCACTTGACATCTGCTGCTATAGTGACAATGTTGCACATGACATCTCCTGCTATAGTGACAATGACAATGTTGCACATGACATATGCTATAATGACAATGTTGCACATGACATCTGCTATAGTGACAATGACAATGTAGCACATGGCATCTCCTGCTATAGTGACAATGACAATGTAGCACATGACATCTGCTATAGTGACAATGACAATGTAGCACATGGCATCTCCTGCTATAGTGACAATGACAATGTAGCACATGACATCTGCTGCTATAGTGACAATGACAATGTTGCACATGACATCTCCTGCTATAGTGACAATGTAGCACATGACATCTGCTATAGTGACAATGACAATGTAGCACATGGCATCTCCTGCTATAGTGACAATGACAATGTTGCACATGACATCTGCTATAGTGACAATGACAATGTAGCACATGGCATCTCCTGCTATAGTGACAATGACAATGTTGCACATGGCATCTCCTGCTATAGTGACAATGACAATGTTGCACATGGCATCTCCTGCTATAATGACAATGTTGCACATGACATCTGCTATTGTGACAATGACAATGTAGCACATGGCATCTCCTGCTATAGTGACAATGACAATGTTGCACATGGCATCTCCTGCTATAGTGACAATGACAATGTTGCACATGGCATCTCCTGCTATAGTGACAATGACAATGTTGCACATGGCATCTCCTGCTATAGTGACAATGACAATGTTGCACATGGCATCTCCTGCTATAGTGACAATGACAATGTTGCACATGGCATCTCCTGCTATAGTGACAATGACAATGTTGCACATGGCATCTCCTGCTATAGTGACAATGACAATGTTGCACATGGCATCTCCTGCTATAGTGACAATGACAATGTTGCACATGACATCTGCTATAGTGACAATGACAATGTTGCACATGGCATCTCCTGCTATAGTGACAATGACAATGTAGCATATGACATCTCCTGCTATAGTGACAATGACAATGTTGCACATGGCATCTCCTGGTATAGTGACAATGACAATGTAGCACATGGTATCTCCTGCTATAGTGACAATGACAATGTTGCACATGACATCTGCTATAGTGACAATGACAATGTAGCACATGGCATCTCCTGCTATAGTGACAATGACAATGTAGCACATGGCATCTCCTGCTATAGTGACAATGACAATGTTGCACATGACATCTGCTATAGTGACAATGACAATGTAGCACATGGCATCTCCTGCTATAGTGACAATGACAATGTTGCACATGACATCTGCTATAGTGACAATGACAATGTAGCACATGGCATCTCCTGCTATAGTGACAATGACAATGTTGCACATGACATCTGCTATAGTGACAATGACAATGTTGCACATGGCATCTCCTGCTATAATGACAATGTTGCACATGACATCTGCTATAGTGACAATGACAATGTAGCACATGGCATCTCCTGCTATAGTGACAATGACAATGTTGCACATGACATCTGCCATAGTGACAATGACAATGTAGCACATGGCATCTCCTGCTATAGTGACAATGACAATGTTGCACATGACATCTGCTATAGTGACAATGTAGCACATGGCATCTCCTGCTATAGTGACAATGACAATGTTGCACATGACATCTGCTATAGTGACAATGACAATGTTGCACATGGCATCTCCTGCTATAGTGACAATGACAATGTTGCACATGACATCTGCTATAGTGACAATGACAATGTAGCACATGGCATCTCCTGCTATAGTGACAATGACAATGTAGCACATGACATCTCCTGCTATAGTGACAATGACAATGTTGCACATGGCATCTCCTGCTATAGTGACAATGACAATGTAGCACATGGCATCTCCTGCTATAGTGACAATGACAATGTTGCACATGACATCTGCTATAGTGACAATGACAATGTAGCACATGGCATCTCCTGCTATAGTGACAATGACAATGTAGCACATGGCATCTCCTGCTATAGTGACAATGACAATGTTGCACATGGCATCTCCTGCTATAGTGACAATGACAATGTTGCACATGGCATCTCCTGCTATAGTGACAATGACAATGTTGCACATGGCATCTCCTGCTATAGTGACAATGACAATGTTGCACATGGCATCTCCTGCTATAGTGACAATGACAATGTTGCACATGGCATCTCCTGCTATAGTGACAATGACAATGTTGCACATGACATCTGCTATAGTGACAATGACAATGTAGCACATGGCATCTCCTGCTATAGTGACAATGACAATGTTGTACATGACATCTGCTATAATGACAATGTAGCACATGGCATCTCCTGCTATAGTGACAATGACAATGTAGCACATGACATCTGCTGCTATAGTGACAATGACAACGTTGCACATGACATGTCCTGCTATAGTGACAGTGACAATGTAGCTCATGACATCTCCTGCTATAGTGACAATGTTGCACATGACATCTCCTGCTATAGTGACAATGACAATGTTGCACATGACATCTGCTATAATGACAATGTTGCACATGACATCTGCTATAGTGACAATGACAATGTAGCACACGGCATCTCCTGCTATAGTGACAATGACAATGTAGCACATGACATCTCCTGCTATAGTGACAATGACAACGTTGCACATGACATGTCCTGCTATAGTGACAGTGACAATGTAGCTCATGACATCTCCTGCTATAGTGACAATGACAATGTAGCACATGACATCTGCTGCTATAGTGACAATGTTGCACATGACATCTCCTGCTATAGTGACAATGACAATGTTGCACATGACATCTGCTATAATGACAATGTTGCACATGACATCTGCTATAGTGACAATGACAATGTAGCACATGACATCTGCTGCTATAGTGATAATGACAATGTTGCACATGACATCTCCTGCTATAGTGACAATGACAATGTAGCTCATGACATCTGCTATAGTGACAATGACAATGTAGCACATGACATCTCGTGCTATAATGACAATGTAGTTCATGACATCTTCTTTGGTGACAATCTCTCACAGTATTCTTCTCACATTTCAGGGCACCCCTGTGGACCAGATTGGCATCGCCGGTGACGATGCTCTACCTAACTGGGCACGGACAAGGGGTGCCCTGTCTGGTCCCAGTGACAGTCAGTCGGACCTACCTGCGTGGGCCCGGGTGGCCGACAGTGATCCCTCTGTGTCGGTGTGGGAAGATTCGGAGGGTCTCCCGCAGTGGGCAAAGAGGGGACTGTCGGGAGAAGGGGAGCAAACGGGAGATGTCTTGAAGGGTTCTCCTCCAACTTTTGTTGGTGACACTCCCAACCAATCCGAAGGTGACACTCTCAAAATGGCATCTGATGGTGATATCTTCAAACAGTCATCTGATGGGAACATTCTGAAACAGTCATGTGACAACTTGGAACACCCTACAAGGAGCATACCCTACCCCTTGACTGGGGTCAACCTAGGACACCCTTCTGATGCTACAGTCGGTGATCTTCTCAAACAGTCATCTGATGGGGACTTTCTCAAACAGTCATCTGATGAGAACATTCTGAAACAGTCATGTGACAACTTGGAACACCCTACAGGGAGCATACCCTACCCCTTGACTGGGGTCAACCTAGGACACCCTTCTGATGCTACAGTCGGTGATCTTCTCAAACAGTCATCTGATGGGGACTTTCTCAAACAGTCATCTGATGAGAACATTCTGAAACAGTCATGTGACAACTTGGAACACCCTACAGGGAGCATACCCTACCCCTTGACTGGGGTCAACCTAGGACACCCTTCTGATGCTACAGTCGGTGATCTTCTCAAACAGTCATCTGATGGGGACTTTCTCAAACAGTCATCTGATGAGAACATTCTGAAACAGTCATGTGACAACTTGGAACACCCTACAGGGAGCATACCCTACCCCTTGACTGGGGTCAACCTAGGACACCCTTCTGATGCTACAGTCGGTGATCTTCTCAAACAGTCATCTGATGGGGACTTTCTCAAACAGTCATCTGATGAGAACATTCTGAAACAGTCATGTGACAACTTGGAACACCCTACAGGGAGCATACCCTACCCCTTGACTGGGGTCGCCCTAGGACACCCTTCTGATGCTACAGTCGGTGACCTTCTCAAACCGTCATCTGATGGGGACTTTCTCAAACAGTCATCTGATGGTGATATTCTCAAACAGTCATTTGACACTGTGAAACACCCTACCCCAGGGAGCATTCCCCGTCCTTTGACAGGGGTCACCCTAGGACACCCTTCTGATGCTACAGTTGGTAACCTACTCTACCCTAGAGGGGACACACCAGATGGACAGTCCCTCGCTCCCAAGGGGAACAATGCTCGGACACGTGAACAAGCCTCTGATTTCATCATGAGTAGTACCATGCATGGACCAGAGGTGGCAGCACCAGCAACAATTATTCAACCTCCATCTGAAATAAAAAAAATTGCATCTGCCAGTGACGATACAGTTCCCTCTGATCACAAGACATCAGAGACTACACATGACATTGACACTGAGAAAAAACCTGTGGATACTGGTGACACAGACACTTATTCAGAGGTGACACGACACCACCCTCATGTCAGTGATGAATCAGTACCTCGTATCACTAAACCTGGTTTCTTTGGCCATGTGTCGGAACTAGCCGGAGCTGACTACTCCATCACTGTGCAACGGACAAGGTTCAACCCTACAATGCACGCAACAAAGGAATCTGATTGGACGGACTTCACCGTGCGGTGTAACCGACGGCGACGCGTTGTCGGACAAGATATCGGGACAGAGACACAGGAGGAGACGTTGCATCGACCGCACATCAAAATGAATCGCTGGGTCAGCGCCGCTACAGAATCCGAGCATGTTGATGCCAGTATCATGAAGATGAAGCGATTTCGCGAGTTGAATGTTCATCAGCGGCACTCATCAGACTCGACGGTGCAGACTCTGCTGTATGGCAGGATATTTGGTACAATCCAGGAAACTCAGGCGATCATTGAAGGTAGCAGCTTGTTTCTCTGTTTCCAGCAGTATTGCCACATACAAATAGTTCCTTGGTTCTGATGGGCATTCAGATTTAAAAGTAGTTGCTGCAGAACTTGATTTTTACTTTTAAAATAGAGATCTAAATATGCATATTAGCGCAATAAATGAAAACTGTTGTTTTTTATCATGTCAAAATAATTTGTCTACTTCTCAGTTTCCTGCTTGCAAGAAATACACTCGGTACACTTCTTAAGTTGTTGACTGTTGAGAATGGCCCATTTGATTGTAGCTAACACTTCCATCAGCGTAAAACGAATTAAAATAAATCTGCTCCCCTCATTTATGCTTTGACAAAGTTCTGGTGAGGAACCAGGAATTATTTTATATGACATAACTTATGTTCATCAACCAATGATATGAATATCATGACATTATAAAATACTGTATAAGTTGTAAAAGGTAGGTGCATATATAAACAATACAATTTTGGAAACATGGTTAACAAAAGTGTGATATCTGTGGTACACCCTGAAGCAGTATGGCTACATGTTGTAGGTAATGTGTAGTATCTTACAAAAATATAAATATCCGATATATGGCTTTAGAATTACACACTGCCTACAACCTATAATGTTTAATTATCAATATTGTATTAATTTTATATGAACTAATACATGCACATACAATCTATCTTATGAGTGTTTCCAAAATCCTTGTATGCTTTTGCATTTAATGATGCTTGACGACTTAACAGTGTCATTCCATAAACAATAACATGTCAGTTTTTTATTGGCACAATTTCTACAGAATGTGTCTCTCTGTCGAACACCTTGAGTGAATCAGGTGGTGCAGTGCAGCAATGTGTGTTTGTAGAAGAGGTACCAAGAGAACATTTGGAGTTGTGGGCAGACACGAGTGTGGAGCCCTACCAGGACAACTACGACTGTCTCGGTAAGAATCGCCACACCAGCGTCTATAACTCATCCCCATCCTGGCTGATGGTGAAGTTCAGGCTGTTAAGCTGTAATAATGTCACTCTTTAACAAAGCTGGGGAGTTTAGATTTATTCATAAACTTTATTGGGGCAGTAGCCATTAGCACTTGTATGCACACATGTTTATCTCGGCACAGAAATATTCCAATACAAATTACTGTAACTGGCATACATGAGTGTGTTTCTGTCTGAGGATCCTCCAGTTGTGAATATCATCAGTAAGGTGATTGTTTCTCTGAGATGATCCTGCAGTTATGAATCTCATGAATAAAATTAATGTGATTCCGTCAGATGATGTGAATCGTATGAGTACAATGACTGTTTATGTCAGATGATCCTCCAGCTGTGAATCTCTTAAATGACTGTGTTTCCGTCAGATGATGCTCCAGTTGTGAATCTGTTGAGTAAGATGAGTGTGTTTCTGTCGGATGATCCTCCATCCATGAATCTGTTGAGTAAGATGAGTGTGTTTCTGTCGGATGATCCTCCATCCATGAATCTGTTGAGTAAGATGAGTGTGTTTCTGTCAGATGATCCTCCATCCATGAATCTGTTGAGTAAGATGAGTGTGTTTCTGTCGGATGATCCTCCATCCATGAATCTGTTGAGTAAGATGAGTGTGTTTCTGTCGGATGATCCTCCATCCATGAATCTGTTGAGTAAGATGAGTGTGTTTCTGTCGGATGATCCTCCATCCATGAATCTGTTGAGTAAGATGAGTGTTTCTGTCAGATGCCCCTCCATCCATGAATCTATTGAGTAAGATGAGTGTGTTCCTGTCAGATGACCCTCCATCCATGAATCTATTGAGTAAGATGAGTGTGTTTCTGTCGGATGACCCTCCATCCATGAATCTGTTGAGTAAGATGAGTGTTTCTGTCAGATGAACCTCCATCCATGAATCTATTGAGTAAGATGAGTGTGTTTCTGTCAGATGACCCTCCATCCATGAATCTGTTGAGTAAGATGAGTGTTTCTGTCAGATGACCCTCTATCCATGAATCTATTGAGTAAGATGAGTGTGTTTCTGTCGGATGATCCTCCATCCATGAATCTGTTGAGTAAGATGAGTGTTTCTGTCAGATGACCCTCCATCCATGAATCTATTGAGTAAGATGAGTGTGTTTCTGTCAGATGACCCTCCATCCATGAATCTATTGAGTAAGATGAGTGTGTTTCTGTCAGATGACCCTCCATCCATGAATCTGTTGAGTAAGATGAGTGTTTCTGTCAGATGACCCTCCATCCATGAATCTATTGAGTAAGATGAGTGTGTTTCTGTCAGATGACCCTCCATCCATGAATCTGTTGAGTAAGATGAGTGTGTTTCTGTCGGATGATCCTCCATCCATGAATCTGTTGAGTAAGATGAGTGTTTCTGTCAGATGACCCTCCATCCATGAATCTATTAAGTAAGATGAGTGTGTTTCTGTCAGATGACCCTCCATCCATGAATCTATTAAGTAAGATGGGTGTGTTTCTGTCAGATGACCCTCCATCCATGAATCTGTTCAGTAAGATGAGTGTGTTTCTGTCGGATGATCCTCCATCCATGAATCTGTTAAGTAAGATGAGTGTGTTTCTGTCGGATGATCCTCCATCCATGAATCTGTTGAGTAAGATGAGTGTTTCTGTCAGATGACCCTCCATCCATGAATCTGTTGAGTAAGATGAGTGTGTTTCTGTCGGATGATCCTCCATCCATGAATCTGTTGAGTAAGATGAGTGTTTCTGTCAGATGACCCTCCATCCATGAATCTATTAAGTAAGATGAGTGTGTTTCTGTCAGATGACCCTCCATCCATGAATCTATTAAGTAAGATGGGTGTGTTTCTGTCAGATGACCCTCCATCCATGAATCTGTTCAGTAAGATGAGTGTGTTTCTGTCGGATGATCCTCCATCCATGAATCTGTTAAGTAAGATGAGTGTGTTTCTGTCGGATGATCCTCCATCCATGAATCTGTTGAGTAAGATGAGTGTTTCTGTCAGATGACCCTCCATCCATGAATCTGTTGAGTAAGATGAGTGTGTTTCTGTCGGATGATCCTCCATCCATGAATCTGTTGAGTAAGATGAGTGTTTCTGTCACATGGCCCTCCATCCATGAATCTATTGAGTAAGATGAGTGTGTTTCTGTCAGATGACCCTCCATCCATGAATCTGTTGAGTAAGATGAGTGTTTCTGTCAGATGCCCCTCCATCCATGAATCTATTGAGTAAGATGAGTGTGTTTCTGTCAGATGACCCTCCATCCATGAATCTGTTGAGTAAGATGAGTGTTTCTGTCAGATGACCCTCCATCCATGAATCTATTGAGTAAGATGAGTGTGTTTCTGTCGGATGATCCTCCATGAATCTGTTGAGTAAGATGAGTGTTTCTGTCAGATGACCCTCCATCCATGAATCTATTGAGTAAGAGGAGTGTGTTTCTGTCAGATGACCCTCCATCCATGAATCTATTGAGTAAGATAAGTGTGTTTCTGTCAGATGACCCTCCATCCATGAATCTATTGAGTAAGATGAGTGTGTTTCTGTCGGATGATCCTCCAACCATGAATCTGTTGAGTAAGATGAGTGTTTCTGTCAGATGGCACTCCATCCATGAATCTATTGAGTAAGATGAGTGTGTTTCTGTCAGATGATCCTCCAGCTGTGAACCTCATGAGTAAGATGAGTGAACACACGTTGTTTGAGCACTATGGCTTTGCGACCGGGGACAATGTTGAGGCCCATAAGTATGTGCCTCTGACGGCCCTCATCAACAGATCTGTCATGGCTCCACTCACTGTCCAGTAAGTTGGTCTTACTCTTGTTAAATGACTTCATCAGGAATGTTTGGTGAGAATAGCTGAGAATCTATAGGTTCTGTATGTAAGTACACATTAAATGCATTATTTAGTACAGAATAGTTTTTACTGTTTGTTGCTATAGAGAATGTGGCAAATTTTGAAATATATCCAGCTTAACATTTGCATCAGTTTAATGTAAAATTTTCTGTAATGTTGGATATTTTGACAGAGGCAATGATCATGTCTGTTTGCTAAATTAATGTGTTATGACTGGCATTAACTTTAAGATACACTAATTTAAAAGAGCAGAAAGATACTAATATAATAAGACTAGTACTTTGATTAATATTATATAACAAAACTAAAAATTGTACGTTATTACTGCTGCGTATTACAAGTTATAAAATTATTATTCTCATACAGGCATAGTGAAGACAATATAATGCAATATAAACTGTTTAATATAAAATGGTAATAATTATCACGCAGTTATGCTAATATTCGAATATAATATAAAAACGTATTTGTGCGAATCGTTGTGGGTGAGATAAACACGATTGTGTCAGCCTGTACACGTGTCTTTGTAGAATCAAGGTGGTAAATGAGAGCATATTGAGTCACTTCAGCATAGACTTGAACATTGACCAGCACTTTAAGGCTCTGCAACACTTTCTGCTCCTCGCTGATGGAGAGTTCAGTCAGAGTCTCACAGACCAACTCTTTGACAAGGTCAGTCTGAGAGGAAACAACAGTCTAACTATGATCGAGCTAGCACGTATGTGTATGTGGGTCTCTAAACGGTTTTATCCTAGACAGCTTGTACCTTTGGCACCAAAGTTTCGACTCCTAAAGAAAACTAACGTCTTTGTTTTCTCGAAATTATTGGTTAAGGGTTTTTTACTGGTTTAAAAGGCTTTCTACCGCACGTTAGATGGATGTAAATTAATTGTTCATAACACTACATATATTTTCTGTGATTGTTCTGAAGGCGTCCTTTCAGTAGGGGACGTTTTATGTAACTTGTCTTGACGCAAGAAACTATTCAAACTTATATCATAGCAAATGTCATTGGTGAATTCTCTGGGAAACCATCGTCTGCGTCTGTGTCTATATAGCAACAACCGGAGGATGGGCATTTTGCTAGTACAAGTAATTTTTTTGGCTGCTTGGTTTTTGATGTAATAATGAAAACAGTCACCTTTAGCCACTTATGAACAACCAATTGTCACTTCTGGAGATTGGGTATTTATGCTAATACCAAATAAAAGAAACATCATTAGTATTTTGTACCAAAATAATAACTTCTGAATTTGGATATGAAACAAGCTGGAACACATTCACGGAATGTAAATTTTAAATAATATCTTATTCTTGCCTGATTTGTAGGCATACTCTCATAATTGTTTTCAATTGTTTGTGGATGTTTCCTCCCAGTTATCCCAGGGGATCCAGCCTCAGGAGATGTTGAACCCCGTCCATTTGAATGGGGTTCTCACCTGTGCCCTGCAATACTCCCTGCATGGTGACAGTCCCTACGCCAAGAACATCAGCTTCTCCCTCAAGTACTTCCCATCTGTGCTCAGGCAGAATGGTCAGTTCAGAATCTACTTATTAATATGCTAACTTTGGCTCGGTGTAAGTGCATCTCCTGCGAGACGGCGACGGCCAGTCACAGCTTTCTATGTTCATCTGCTTGAACCGTTGGCCTCTGATCTACCAATCGGTGATGTATTTAAGAAAGTATAATGACAGTTATTTGGAGCTATGTACTTACGTTTGTGTATTTATGGCTTTCTCGAGGGTCTTTCTCCTACCTGAGAGAATTGAGTGATGATCCGTTCAACAGATGGTGTCACAGTGAATGAACGGTTTGTTGATCCATGGGAAGATGTAAGCTAGCCTGGTGTCATTGTCAGATCTTCTGTTTTTTCATTTAATTATCTCATTACGTACAATTATCTTCATGTACTGTATGCATGAGTTGATTTAGAATGATTTATTTGTATTTGTTTTGTTTGTTCGTTAATATGTTTGAAACAAATCAGATGGATTGATTGATCCTTTATCATACTTTTTGTCTAGCAACAAGCTTACTAACAAAGCCACTGCATATATAAGATGTCAAATATTCTGTAATATTTTTCATTGAATTGATAGCCCATAAATTTGTCTTTGCTCCAGAAACAAAGGCAAAGGTGTTTCAGTGAGAGCACTGTCTGTAACAGAACTGAATAGTGACGAATCTCTGTGTGTTGTTGTTGCAGCGGTGGACGCCTTAGACTGCCTCGACTTGACATACAAGGTGGGCGAAATGTTTCCTTTCTGATCTGCTTCAATGACGCTTCATCACAGGGAGTGGCCTTCAGAAATATTCTTTATTTCATAAATACTTTCAATGTCGATATGTTTAAAAACAAAACTAACAAATATCTCAGAAGTGCAGATTACACTGTCACAAGTACAAATGTTGGACTCTTAATAAAGGCTTCCTCGTCCTCATGCAACTGGGGTTTCTGGTCTGCATCACAATCTTGTTAAACAGTAAAGCCCCACTACACGAAGTGTGAAATCTGATTGCACCTGCTGGTTTGATTCATTTGACCATATTCCAGATACTTTGAAATTGTTTTCGTATTAAACAATTCCAGATCATATTTTTGTTGATTTAAAATTAGACACTACTGTTTGTTAGAATTATTAGCAAGAAAAACGTCTTTGTGGGCATGGATTTCACTAGATATTCAGGCAGAATGTATCATAATGAAAATTACAAAAATACAGTTTTGGAGACATTGCGAATTACAAACCAGATTTCCTCTTATGCACAACATGTACTGATACAACTGATACACGTGAATGCAGTGTGCACTACCATATTTTAGAATTTACTGATCAGCCTAATCTCCATCTTACTGAATTCCTGATGTTAAATGAGTGATACGCAAACAGTTACAGAAAGTTCAAAAGTATGTCATAGGCAGTTATTTCAGTACTACTCAGTAACATTCGGTGTATATTTGGCAATCGTTACATTCTAGTTCTGGTTACCTCCACCAGGTGGCATGGCCGTTGAACATCGTTATCACAGACACATGTATCGGGAAGTACAGTCGTGTGCTCTCGTTCATGCTGCAACTGAAGAGGGTGGCATGGTTGACCTCCGACCTGTGGCACAAACTCAAGCGAGATGGTGAGATTTCTACACTTCTGACAAGATGCCCGGGTCATAATATGGCATTTGAAAAAGTGTTGCTAATATAAAAAAAATCAACTAGGTTGAAATTCTGATAGAACGTTGCGCTCACTCACTGTTTTGAAGACGGGTTCGAATTCTCTTCCATTGTAATTTGGACAATTTTTATCACTCCACATTGCCTCAGTTCAGCGTTTGAGTACCTGTCTGCATAACATAATGGTGGACATTAATGAACATGTAGTCTTGAGACAATAACTGCACTTACTACAGTGTGGCTGAATGCTTCCCAGAGATATCAAGCTTGCATTGTTGAACAAACCTGTCTCGATTAAAGTGTAAAGCCCAGTATACATGTACCGATTTTTAGTCCTTTGGGCCGAAGGTCCAACGAACTATTGCCATCACACTGCATCCACCGTCCGCCGTTAGCTGCCATATCTCAGAAACCGTTCAGCAACTTTTTCTCTAATTTTGCATAGACATATCTTAGGGCACTGCCACTATGCACGAGAAATCTGTATTTGATTGAATCGTTCTATGAGCTCCCTAGGGCCTCAAAGGGCCCCAAAACTGGTAAAATGTTTACATTTTGCCTATTTTTTCAAAAATTGTTCAGTAACCTTTTCTTTAATTTTACATAGACGCATCTTAGGATAGTGTCACTGTACACAAGACATTTTTATTTGATTGAATCATGCTAAAGGCACTTCAGGGCCTCCCATAAAGATAAATGGTCACATTTTGCTTGTATCTGCTTCAACTTGCTGATTCAGTTTGGCAGAGTGCCAGTATCTTGTGTAATGGACTCCTCATCCCCACCCCACTCTGGAGCCTAGTCAGTCCAGTTTGCTATTGTTCCATTGAGACCTTGACTAATCTTGAATTGGTCACTGGCAGAGCAGAGGCATTAGACCCCTGTTAAACTGAACAGTTAAAAATTATTGATTTTCTATAAGTTGTGTTTATTTTGATGTTCATTTAAGTATTATAAAATGGTGTGACTGTGCTGTCTATTGGTTAAAGATGTATTGTCACCTGTAGGCGACAAACATAGACAATTAATATTCTGGACAACTATAGATTGAAATATCATACATTTTATTGATATCAAATGCATTCTACTGTTCTGTTTACACTTGCCATGCCTTGTACTATATAAATCAATTGTATCAATATAGACTAATAATTACAGATTCACAATATAGTTGACTCCTGAAACAACCAAATGCCAACCATTAGGAGAGTTTACATAGTTCCGCTATGCACAAGAAATCTGTATTTGATTGAATCATTCCAGTATCATCAGCATATAGTAGAACATACATTTTCAAGAAAATGTCTACATCATCATCACTAAGGTTGTTGTAAATTTCACCAGCTGCCATGTCAAGTCCCTTATAATTATGACTAACAGGGTGTTCAAAATCATTCAGGTAAATAGCAAATAACAAAGGAGACAAGTTTTTCTCCTTGCCATACCTCTACATCACATGAGAAGAAGGCTGACACAGCCTGGCCCTGTTTTTTCATTCTAAGGGCACCTCAGAGACCCCCAAAATGCAAAATGTTTACACTATCTAGTGATGTGGTTTTGAGAAGGGCCCTTGAGACTCCCCTAAAGGTAGATTTTGTGTGTTAAATACATGCCATTGATAGGCAAACGTGTTTTTTTTATAGAAAACGTCAGTTTCTTTCTGTACCTGTCTAAGTATAATAACCATTTGTCTGCCCTGCTCACAATAGACAAGAAACATCACATAAATGACAAAAGGAAGATCACTACCACTTAACTTGTGGATTATTATTATAAAACTGCTCTGCTACTGCTTGGTGGACAGTTAATTAGTGGCTCAAGTTCAAGTACATCAGCACGTTTTTTACACCTGCATGATAGTTTAGGCTCAGTAGTGTGCAGGCAGCCACTAAACCTATAGGCTTGTGTGAAAAGGACAGTTGGCAGAAGAACTAACTTCAAAGCACCATTGCATCCATTTAGCCAGGCAGCAGTCACACCGTCCCAGTGTCTGCTGCTATGTAAACTCATAAAGCCTGGAGTAACTAGAGGAATCTACTTTTCTTTATAAATAATTAAATACCCTGATCACAGAAGCATAATGCAAATTCAACTTTTGCAACAATTTCATTGAACTTCAATACTACTGTATGGTTTACATCCTTGCCGAGTGCCACATTTTGTGCATCTTGCTAACTTACTGCCATTCTCTTCAACAGGCAGAAAATGCTCCCAAATGCTGTCCTTTGGCGTTCCACCTTAAAACATGGTTACAACACAGCAGTATATCATACTTATGTAGAGAGTGAGACAATCTTAGCAACTGACCCCTGCCCCATGTTTCTGGATTTGTTGTGTGCACTGGGCAAATTTAAATCCATTTATATGCAGTTCCAATTCAGTCAGTATTATGTCATTAATTGCTACTGTTTTAAGTCAAAATGCATGCTATGTATATGTTCCTTGTGAACAACTACTCGAATATTTTATTTCCAGGTGTATCTTCACTGGCATGCATATAGTCACTACTAAACATGTAAACATTTTACTTCCATCATAACCTTTAATGATCTGTGACTATGATTCACAAAAAAAACATTTCATGGGTGTATTCTATAATTGCAAATAAGTGTTATTTTGAAGAGCATTGAATTATCTTCATGATGATACCTTTTAATATGTCGTTGAATTCACCTATTACATTCGCGTCTTTTAGGTATGTGGTCAGTCTCGCGTTAATGGAGGCTGTAAACAACTTGCCTATGCAGCTTAATAATGTAATGCCACGATAGTTGTCTGGGTCATCTATTATTGACCCTTGCTTTTTGTATATAGGCTTAATGATCCCAATACACCAATCTGTTGGTACAATGCTAGATAATAGAACTAGGTTAAACATCTTAACAATAACTATAATTAGTTCTGTGGGGCTGTTTTTTAAGTATTCATTTATAACATTATCAATACCACATGTCTTTTTTTTTGAGTTTTTTGATTTGCATTAGTACCTCATCTTGCGTGAATGGTCTGTTTATGTGTTCGTTTGACTGGGAAATCTTTCTTGGATCAAAAGGTATCTCACTAGCTGCAGTTTTACTTTCAGGTTTTTTCACCAAGTTTTTCAAAGTGGTTCATAAACTTATCCAGTGAAATACAGTGTATTTCCATATTTTTCACTGCTGTTACTTGCTTTATTAAGTATATCCCAGTATTCTGCAGGCTTGCTATGTTTTAGGTTGTGCAAGTTTTCATGTTTTCACTGTTTATGGTAGCATTTTGATATTTGTTTTATAAAGCATTTATACCCACTAGCCAATTCTCTTAACTCTGCATTAGCTTCGTCATTTTTAATTTTCTTTAGTCTACCTTTTGCTCTCAAATAATCTGTCCTCTTAGTTTTATGCATAAAGACATAATCTGGCATAACTTGATAAGTCTTTGTAGCAGCACATTTGTACTTCCAGTGTATCATTGCAAGATAACATACATACTGTGTGCCACATTTGAATGTCATGCATGTAATATTTCCATTTGCATATATAATGTAAAACTTCAACAGCCGTTTTCTTCAATTTCACTTTTTGACCCCTACCATGTTCAATGCTCCATAACTTCGCCAATTTTTGTAACCGTGTAAAGCACCCTACCCAACCTTTACAAGAATGTAAGAAAACAGTGTTTCCTACTTATCACTCATTTGGTCAGCCGGGGTCACATATAGATGTATTAGTCCAAAGGACTTCAGGGCCTCTTGGCCCATTTTTTGTTGCTGACAGCTCATCGGCTGACAATAGTCCACGAGTCGGAGGCATTGGTCCCTCTAGGTGGTATCAATGGTCACATTTGTTGTGAACTATTCTTCGGTCGATGATCTAGTCGTCGTTGAAAAGTTGCTGTGTGTATACCAGGCATAATGTGCTTAGAGCAGTCCTAAGGATTGGACACTGTATCATTACCATTTACGTGAAATGTTTTTTGTTACAGGACTGGTCAGTCACACTGACCGCAGCACTCAGTACAGACAGCTGCAGCTCTACAGGTGAGGACATCGGTCATACCCACCTTATTTATTGATTTTTTAGGTCAGAAAATTGGTTTTTATGTAAAATTTTATATAAATTTGATAAAAAACATATTATGGCTCTATAAGACATAATAACAGTGTTCCATGTTTTCAAATCAGCTTAAAGTTTCTCTACATAGGTCACACATTACATAAACAAAATTTTACCAGTCAGATTTGGGATTTTTGCCCAGATACGGGTCATTTTTGTCCCAAAACATACAAAATTTGAATGAAATGAAGTTAAGCAACTATGTTAACCATTATTTTTCAGGATATTATCATTGGGATACAACTGTCCGACCATTTTAGATTTTGTCCACACATATTGGTTATAGTACATGGCGTTTGCAAGACACGATTTCGATTTGTTGGTTAATTATGGGTCATTTTTTGCTTTATATAAAATTTGAAAACAAATTGTCAAAAAGCTGTTTTTCCCACATGAGGCCAGCTATTTATTTTACAAGTCGCTAATCAGGTACTGGTTCTGTACATAGGTTACAGAGTAGATTTTTTGCCAGTCAGGTTTTGGATTTTTGGTTTAATATGGGTTATTTAACCAAATAAAAAAAATGTGATTAAACATCTGTTTATACCTTATATTTCAGGGTGTCATTACTGTTGTTATCTTGTCAGTCATTTCATAAATTTGGCCACATGTTTCAATGTTTACGATTTTGGAAGAAAAAATCGTCTGGGGGGTGGAATGCATATGCACCCATCACTATGGCACTATGGGTTATTTTTTTCCCTTGAAATAAAATTTGACACAAAATTGGGGAAAAGTTATTTTGTTTGCACAAGGCTTACTGTGTATATTACAAGATGCCAATCTGTTTAATATTTCTATACATCTAGGCCACTGATTACGAAATGAGGTTTTAGCCGCCAATTTGTTTTTATTTTTGGTCCAACATGGGCCATTTTGGTTTTACAAATTGCAGTGCCATCTCTTCCAACATTACCAAGTACAACCGAATAGTTTGTCGTACTGAATCCGGCCAGTGATGTTGTGGAGTCGCAACCTATCAATGCGTAGAACCCAAGAATGCTGTCTGCTGCTTGTTGTGAATGTCTGGTGGTAATCTGACAAACAAATAACTTTCGCTGAGCTGCACCATTCACCATCCAAACTTCGAATTCTTGGTTGTCGCAAGTAAAGAAAAGGAGCGAGAGGACGACGCATGTGTCTGTACACGACCATTGTCCTGTTGTCACTTGTCACGGCAACACATGCATGTAATATATCCAACAGTTATCTTGTGAACGCACTGTGTTATAGCCATTAATGCCCATTAAAACAATCTGATATGGTTGGCAGGTTACAACACTGGTTACCTCCTGTTATATGAGGTTTAAAATGGCTACTTAATAATTTGTTGATAAAATGTTGCAATTTCTTAGACAAAATATCCCATATTGAACAAAACATAAAAACAAATTGGCAGTTAAAACCTCATTATGTAATCAGTGACCCACGTAAACAAATGATAAACAGGTTGGCATATGCAGCTTTTGCCCAATTCTGTGTCAAATTTGATATTCCGCAAAAAAGGCTGATAATGGGCAAAAAATCACATAGAGGAATTCATCTGCAGGTTGTGTGTTGTTTTCGTTATCCACTTGGAGGTGTCAATCATGCCTGAAGTGATAATAATTATTTGAATTACAGGAGCTGGAAAGGTTACCACCAATGAAATATGCTTTGGGATTACACTTTGCTCGTCCACACTTCCAGGCAAAGGTGTGTCTGCGGTAGTGTTTGAACTATACACTGACCCACTGACCACCTATTTTACTGCTGGTTCTGTAACTGAATAATATAATTAATAAATTACCCAGGACGTACCTAAAGGTGATGTAATGTAATTTTGGTAAATCAAATCGAGACGTCATCAGTAGTGCAGACATCGTATCTAAACAAACTACGCTGATTGGATTTTGTGGAAAAGGAGAAAAAAACGTGTAAAAACTTTTTGAAAGATGTGAGACGTGAGGTCCAGTGATCCAGAAGGCAGATACAACTACGTGAACAGTTGAACCATCAAACTCAGGGGGTGGGCGTGTGTTTGGTAAACGTTTCTTGTAATTCCAAATATATCTTTATTGAGCTTGTAACTTGGGGATGTGAGTTCAAATGCAGTACTGTCTCCTGCAGCTGCAGTTGGAGTAGCCCCATACAGGCCCGTATGATATGACAGGGTGCAATGGCTGTGTACGCACCCCTCCGCCGAGGCAATTTCGCTTCCCACATCGTAAATATTGAAACATCACACCGATTACACCCTGAAATATAATGGATAATTAATCATACAACAACAATAGTGGTTATTTGGTTGAATAACCCATCTTTTACCAAAAATCCAAACCGTCTACTGGGCACCCAGTGACCTATGTACAGAACCAATGCTTAGTTGGCGATTTTTATTATAGGTGGCAGGCCTCATGTAGACAAAATAGTTTTTAGAAAAAATGTTTGTGAAATTTGATGTTAAGCAAAAAATGACCCATAATTATCAAAAAAATCCAAATTGTGTCTAGCAAACGCCATGTACATTAACCATTGATATATCTGGACAAAATCTAAAGTGGTTGGAAAGTTGTAACCCACTGATTACATTCTAAAAAATAATAGATAACATAGTTGCTTAAGGCCAGACATGGCAGGTAGATAGGATTATTTTTTTATTTGTGCAAACAGTTCATTTTTTCTGCCCAAAGCATGAAATGGGTCCTACTGAATAAAATATATATTGAACTTTTTTCAGCCAGACTCCCCGTTTCCATGGTAACAAACAAAATGGCCACCATTTTGAGCAAATATTGGCAAATTTGTAAAAGCTGCCATTGAATTCATATATAGTTATAATTCTTGCAAATCCATGTTCTCTATAGATTCTATTGTGAAATGATCAGAGCATTTCTTGAAATGTGTTTTTATTTTTAAATAATTTTTTGGTAAGATACAAAAAAATCTTGGTTTTTGGCAACAAATATGGCTATATCTTTCAAACTGTTCATGATTTAAAAAAAGTGTCTGATCATTGCACACAGTAGAATATGCTGAATGGAACACTGCAAACATTATTCATGTAGCTTAATTATTCCCAGAGATATCCCGTTTCCAAATGCAGAAATTTGAAGAAAAATGTTTTTTGAGAAAATGGCTGTCAAAGATTGCATAATGGATTTCATTACATGATATCGACATGCTTGATCCATGATTAAAACTCACTTAGAGGTACGTAATTGTCATAGAAGTGAACTTTATTGATAGTATGCATACAAAGGTATAATAATCTGGCAGAAAACCATTTTCAGTATTTTTTGTCATAAAACACCATTTCACCTGGGGTGTCTGGCCTTAACTACATTTTGAATAAATTTTGCATTTTTCATGATAAAAATGGCTCATATCTGGCCGATTGTGTAATGTGTGGCCTATGTAGAGAAACTATAAGCGGATTTGGAAATATGTAACACTGTTATTATGTCTTAGAGCCATACTACGGTTTTGATCAAATTGAAGTCAAATTTTACATAAAAACCTGTTTTCCGACATAAAAATGCAAAATCAGAAAGTCCAACAAACGATACCATAATCAGTAATGTATATAGAGAGAACCTCTAAAGTGGTTGGTTGTGTGTAACAAAAAATGCTTACAAAACTTTTTCTGAGCACTTTTCTCGTCTTTGGCTGCCCGTCTAACTGGGTATAATACCCTCTACTTATGCAGTGTAAATCAACTTCATGTCAATCAGGCTATTCTCTTTATATTTTGATAGTGAGTTTTGACCCAATCTCTGTTGAGTGTTTTTTCCTCTATTTTTGCCTAGGCTCTGTTTTGACACACTGTGTGTGTGTGTTTTGATGCCTGTTTTAACTCAGTTACTGTGTGTTTTCACCGAGTCTGTATGTGTGGTTCATTTTTGTCCCAAAACACAAAATTTGAATGAAATGAAGTTAAGCAACTATGTTAACCATTATTTTTCAGGATGTTATCATTGGGATACAACTGTCCAACCATTTTAGATTTTGTCCACACATTGGTTATAGTACATGGCGTTTGCAAGACACGATTTCGATTTTTTTGTTAATTATGGGTCATTTTTTGCTTTATATAAAATTTGAAAACAAATTGTCAAAAAGCTGTTTTTCCCACATGAGGCCAGCTATTTATGTTACAAGTCGCTAATCAGGTACTGGTTCTGTACATAGGTTACAGAGTAGATTTTTTGCCAGTCAGGTTTTGGATTTTTGGTTTAATATGGGTTATTTAACCAAATAAACAAAATGTGATTAAACATCTGTTTATACCTTATATTTCAGGGTGTCATTATTGTTGTTATCTTGTCAGTCATTTCATAAATTTGGCCACATGTTTCAATGTTTACGATTTTGGAAGAAAAAATCGTCTAGGACCCGGGTGGAATGCATATGCACCCATCACTATGGCACTATGGGTTATTTTTTTCCCTTGAAATAAAATTTGACACAAAATTGGGGAAAAGTTATTTTGTTTGCACAAGGCTTACTGTGTATATTACAAGATGCCAATCTGTTTAATATTTCTATACATCTAGGCCACTGATTACGAAATGAGGTTTTAGCCACCAATTTGTTTTTATTTTTGATCCAACATGGGCCATTTTGGTTTTACAAATTGCAGTGCCATCTCTTCCAACATTACCAAGTACAACCGAATAGTTTGTCGTACTGAATCCGGCCAGTGATGTTGTGGAGTCGCAACCTATCAATGCGTGGAACCCAAGAATGCTGTCTGCTGCTTGTTGTGAATGTCTGGTGGTAATCTGACAAACAAATAACTTTCGCTGAGCTGCACCATTCACCATCCAAACTTTGAATTCTTGGTTGTCGCAAGTAAAGAAAAGGAGCGAGAGGACAACGCATGTGTCTGTGTACACGACCATTGTCCTGTTGTCACTTGTCAAGGCAACACATGCATGTAATATGATATCCAACAGTTATCTTGTGAACGCACTGTGTTATAGCCATTAATGCCCATTAAAACAATCTGATATGGTTGGCAGGTTACAACACTGGTTACCTCCTGTTATATGAGGTTTAAAATGGCTACTTAATAATTTGTTGATAAAATGTTGCAATTTCTTAGACAAAATATCCCATATTGAACAAAACATAAAAACAAATTGGCAGTTAAAACCTCATTATGTAATCAGTGACCCACGTAAACAAATGATAAACAGGTTGGCATATGCAGCTTTTGCCCAATTCTGTGTCAAATTTGATATTCCGCAAAAAAGGCTGATAATGGGCAAAAAATCACATAGAGGAATTCATCTGCAGGTTGTGTGTTGTTTTCGTTATCCACTTGGAGGTGTCAATCATGCCTGAAGTGATAATAATTATTTGAATTACAGGAGCTGGAAAGGTTACCACCAATGAAATATGCTTTGGGATTACACTTTGCTCGTCCACACTTCCAGGCAAAGGTGTGTCTGCGGTAGTGTTTGAACTATACACTGACCCACTGACCACCTATTTTACTGCTGGTTCTGTAACTGAATAATATAATTAATAAATTACCCAGGACGTACCTAAAGGTGATGTAATGTAATTTTGGTAAATCAAATCGAGACGTCATCAGTAGTGCAGACATCGTATCTAAACAAACTACGCTGATTGGATTTTGTGGAAAAGGAGAAAAAAACGTGTAAAAACTTTTTGAAAGATGTGAGACGTGAGGTCCAGTGATCCAGAAGGCAGATACAACTACGTGAACAGTTGAACCATCAAACTCAGGGGGTGGGCGTGTGTTTGGTAAACGTTTCTTGTAATTCCAAATATATCTTTATTGAGCTTGTAACTTGGGGATGTGAGTTCAAATGCAGTACTGTCTCCTGCAGCTGCAGTTGGAGTAGCCCCATACAGGCCCGTATGATATGACAGGGTGCAATGGCTGTGTACGCACCCCTCCGCCGAGGCAATTTCGCTTCCCACATCGTAAATATTGAAACATCACACCGATTACACCCTGAAATATAATGGATAATTAATCATACAACAACAATAGTGGTTATTTGGTTGAATAACCCATCTTTTACCAAAAATCCAAACCGTCTACTGGGCACCCAGTGACCTATGTACAGAACCAATGCTTAGTTGGCGATTTTTATTATAGGTGGCAGGCCTCATGTAGACAAAATAGTTTTTAGAATTTTTTTGTGTGAAATTTGATGTTAAGCAAAAAATGACCCATAATTATCAAAAAAATCCAAATTGTGTCTAGCAAACGCCATGTACATTAACCATTGATATATCTGGACAAAATCTAAAGTGGTTGGAAAGTTGTAACCCACTGATTACATTCTAAAAAATAATAGATAACATAGTTGCTTAAGGCCAGACATGGCAGGTAGATAGGATTATTTTTTAATTTGTGCAAACAGTCATTTTTTCTGCCCAAAGCATGAAATGGGTCCTACTGAGTAATATATATTTTGAACTTTTTTAGCCAGACTCCCCGTTTCCATGGTAACAAACAAAATGGCCACCATTTTGAGCAAATATTGGCAAATTTGGAAAAGCTGCCATGTTTTATTGAATCCATATATAGTTATAATTCTTGCAAATCCATGTTCTCTATAGATTCTATTGTGAAATGATCAGAGCATTTCTTGAAATGTTGTGTTTTTATTTTAAAATAATTTTTTGGTAAGATATGAAAAAAATCTTGGTTTTTGGCAACAAATATGGCTATATCTTTCCAAAAAAATTTCTGATCATTGCACACAGTAGAATATGCTGAATGGAACACTGAAAACATTATTCATATAGCATAATTATTCCAAGAGATATCCCATTTCCAAATGCAGAAATTTGAAGAAAATTTTTTTTTGAGAAAATGGCTGTCAAAGATTGCATAATTTAACAAGATTTAACAAGATTGCCACCCAGAGAATTAACTCTAGGTGGCAGGTAGACAAGGAAGCCCTTTGGCTTATCGAGAGTCCGACCCTTTTATCTATGTGTATCCCGCCCGTCTGAGGTATGTGTCGATTTTATTTTTAAACATTCATGCTACTAGCTCCCACACAATCAGCAGATAATTTGTTCCATTCATTTACAGTCCTTTGTGAAAATGAAAACTTTCTTATATCTAATCTACACTGCTCCTTTGCTAATGTAACTTCATGTCCTCTAGTCCTTCTATCTTTCTTAACTGAAAAAAAAATATTTCTATCAATATTTTCATAACAATTCAATATTTTAAACACTTCTATCTGATCTCCTCTCAATCTCCTGGTCTCTGCACTCTTTCTAGCATATCTATGTCTTTCCTGCGATATGGCCTCCAAGCTTGAATACAATATTCTAAATGAGGCCTAACTATTGTTTTGTACAGCGGTATTATTAGCTCTTTTTCCTTATACGTTATGTTTCGCCTAATTAATCCAAGGATTTGATTTCCCTTTGGAGCTGCAATTCAGCACTGCTCTGAAACCTTCATATCAGCACTAATGGTTAACCCTAAGTACTTTTCTTTTACAGTAGTACTTAGTACAGTACCAAACATAGTATATTCTACCTCTTCGTTCCCATGTCCTGTGTGGAGGCATTTACATTTCCCAAAATTGAACAGCATTTGCCACTTTTCAGACCATTTGATCAACCTGTCAAGATCATCTTGTAAATGCTGTCTATCTCCATCACTTTTAATCCTTCTAAACACTTTTGTATCATCCGCAAATTTCAACACCTTGCTTGTTATTTCATCATCCAAATCGTTGATATATATTAAGAATAATATAGGTCCTAATACTGATCCCTGTGGTACCCCACTCAATACCGATTTCCAGTTTGAAGCCTCCCCATCAACTACTACACGTTGTCTTCTGTCAATCAGCCATTGTTCTATCCAGTATATTATACCATTTCCTATGCCATGGGCCTTTAGTTTCAGCAGTAATCTTTGATGTGGTACTTTGTCGAAAGCTTTTTGAAAATCTAAGTAGACGATATCTACTGGTGATCCCTCATCTACCCATTTAGTGATGTCTTCCAAAAAACATAACATATTTGTTAAGCATGACCTCGCTTTAAAAAAACCATGTTGAGATGGGTTTATCAAGTTTTGTTTAACAAGAAAATCCACCATGTGATCTTTAATTAGTCTTTCTAATAATTTACAAATCACTGATGTTAAACTCACTGGTCTATAGTTCTCTGACTTGTTTCTCGAACCTTTTTTAAATAACGGTATAATGTTTGCTTCTTTCCATTCTAAAGGAACCACTCCCTCTTCTAATGACAAGTTGAAAACTGTTGCAAGCGGTATGCTAATTTGTTCTACAATTTCCAATAGTAGTTTGGGCGGAATCCCATCCACTCCAGGTGATTTATTATCCTTCATAGCCCTTATTTTCTTAGCTACCATTTCCGGGGTTACAATTAATTGTCCTAAATAGTCTGAATCTGCCCCCTTGAACTTAGCCTCTGGTACTGGCAGTGAACTAATATCTTCTCTGGTAAACACTGAACTAAAGTACTCATTCAGGTCTTCTGCCATTAAGAATCCCTCTGATATTATATTTCCAGCACTATCTTCTAGAGGACCGACCTTATCTTGAACTTTCTGTTTGCTTCGAACATACGCATAAAAACTCTTGCTGTCATGTTTTATATTACTAGCTAATTGTTGTTCATAGCTTCTCTTTGAATTTCTAATTTCAGCTGTAGCTTGGTTAAGTGCTTCTTTATAACTGTTGTAGTCTTCATCATTTCCAGTACATCTATATGACTTCCACATCATTTGTTTATACTTAATTTTTCTAATGGCTTCTTTCGATAAGTGTTTCTTTTTGGACCGTTTCCCTTGTTTTTTGAAGGGTACAAATTTATCGACTATGCACTTAATTTCACTCTTTAATATATTCCAGCATTCTGTTGCTGTCTTATTTTTTAGTGTGTTATTCCAGTCTACCTTTGCTAAATATTTCCTCATGTCCTTATACCTTCCTTTGTGGAAATTTCTCCTATACTGCTTTTTACTATTCCTTTCTGATTTTACTTTGATGGTAAAATGTATCTGGTTGTGATCGCTACTCCCCAGTGGCTCACATATCTTGACATTGTCAACTAATTCATTCTGGATTTCATAATGGATTTCATTACATGATATCGACATGCTTGATCCATGATTAAAACTCACTTAGAGGTACATAATTGTCATAGAAGTTAACTTTATTGATAGTATGCATACAAAGGTATAATAATCTGGCAGAAAACCATTTTCAGTATTTTTTGTCAAAAAACACCATTTCACCTGGGGTGTCTGGCCTTAACTACATTTTGAATAAATTTTGCATTTTTCATGATAAAAATGGCTCATATCTGGCCGATGGTGTAATGTGTGGCCTATGTAGAGAAACTATAAGCGGATTTGGAAATATGTAACACTGTTATTATGTCTTACTCTTATAGAGCCATACTACGGTTTTGATCAAATTGATGTCAAATTTTACATAAAAACCTGTTTTCCAACATAAAAATGCAAAATCAGAAAGTCCAACAAACGATACCATAATCAGTAATGTATATAGAGAGAACCTCTAAAGTGGTTGGTTGTGTGTAACAAAAAATGCCTACAAAACTTTTTCTGAGCACTTTTCTCATCTTTGGCTGCCCGTCTAACTGGGTATAATACCCTCTACTTATGCAGTGTAAATCAACTTCATGTCAATCAGGCTATTCTCTTTATATTTTGATAGTGAGTTTTGACCCAATCTCTATTGAGTGTTTTTTCCTCTATTTTTGCCTAGGCTCTGTTTTGACCCCTGTTTTGACACACTGTGTGTGTGTGTGTTTTGATGCCTGTTTTAACTCAGTTACTGTGTGTTTTCACCGAGTCTGTATGTGTGGTTTGACTCAATCTGTGTGCGTGCGTGTGTGAGTGAGTGTGTGTATTTTGACCAAACTCTGTGTTTTCACACAGTCTCTCTGTACTTCAACCCAGTCTCTGTGTTTTGACCTGCTTTCACCCAGTCTCTTGTGTTCTCCACAGACATGAGATGCAGCACTTTGTGAAGGTGATCCAGAGCTACATTGCCAACCAGATCATAGACGTGACGTGGCACGAGTTCCAGCAGGACCTCGATCAATGCGTGCACAACCTCGACGACCTACACCAGGTCCACGTCAAGTACCTCAACAAGTGCATCTTCCGGTAAATCATTGCACGCTACTCTATAATACTTCTATCTACACGTGAACTAAAATTGTCATTTAGTTATAGTTTACTGCTTTATCCCTCAATCCCACTTTCCTGCTTTTTTTTATTAAATGTCCTGTTTTTGTAATTTTTTTATTATCTTAAATTTTACAGTAATTATAAAGTCAATCTGTTTTTGCACACGAGGCTGTGCCAGGCACACAACAGTCATTGGTCTCAGGTCATTTCACATTGTGTGCTTTCACCATGAAAGTAAAGTGTGTGAGTGGTGAAATTAATGAACAATTTGTGGGAGAGGGCGTTTTTCATGAGGACTCTCCTGCTTTTACAAATAGATGCAGACACCTTTGAGTGACATTGTAGTCGCTGTTTTGAATGCCACTGTGGACATTGTTTTGACTGTCACTGTGGTCATTGTTTTGACTGTCACTGTGGTCATTGTTTTGAATGCCACTGTGGTCATTGTTTTGAGTGCCACTGTAGTCATTGTTTTGACTGGAACTGTTGTTGGTTTGTGTGCAACACTGGTCATTGTTTTGAGTGCGACTGAAGTCATTGTTTTGAGTGCCACTGTGGTCGTTGTTTAGAGTGCCACTGGGGTCATTGTTTTGAGTTCCACTAATGACTATGGTTGCGTTGAGTACTACTGAGGTCATTGTTTTAAGTGTCACTGAGGTCGTTGTTTTGAGTGCCGCGGTGATCGTTATTTTTAATATTTTGACTGTCACTGTGGTTGTTGTTTTGACTGTCACTGTGGTTGTTGTTTTGACTGTCACTGTGGTTGTTGTTTCAGGTGTTTGTTGACCCCGAATGCAGCACTTGTGATGAAGGTGATCCATGACATCTTCACCCTGATCCTCAAGTTCCACACCCAGCTCCATCTGGGGGCATGGACACAGGCCGAAGACTCGGGGGAGATGAATCACCCTCACTTCGAGGGCATGGCCAAATCCTACAGGGCCTTCAATGTCTACTCAACCTTCCTCTTCAAAGGTCAGCCCTCAATGCAGAATCAGTGTGTTTTATTTAACTATGTACATCTTCAGTGTTTTCTTAGTTAGGTGCGTGTTGTCTTTATATTAACTCATCATTTGTTAGCATATAATTATAATAATAATGGATAGTTCTTATATAGCGCAAATCTTTTAGGCAAGAAAACTCAGTGCGCTAGAACATATCATTCACACTCACATGTATACATAACATAGACTATACAGATACATACATGGACCACTTAGACTAGGGAGAACGCTTGTCGGAACAGATATGTCTTTAACCGGGTTTTAAATTCAGATAGAGTAGGGGTATTTCGCAGACTGACAGGCAGTGAATTCCAGAGAATGGGTGCAATGAAGCTAAAAGAGCGTTCACTAACAGATCAAGGTTACGTTTAGGTATACTTAACAGTTTCTCGCTGGAGGACCGGAGGGTGCGTGACGTTTTGTATGTGGAGAGCAGGGCGCAAAAGTTGCCATCTTGTACTGGCATCGAAACTTTACATGCAGCCAATGGAGTTCCTGCAACATTGGCATCACATGGTCTCTCTTACGTTTCTTTAGAACAAGCCGTGCTGCACTGCTCTGAACCCTCTGTGATCGACTTATCTGCTCAGCAGGCAGACCATTAAAAACCGAATTGCAATAATCAAGATGGGATGTTATTAAAGCAGTGACAAGTCTAGCAGAAGTGCTTTTAGAAAGATACGGCTGGATGGGCGCAATACGTCTTAATTCAAGAAAAGAGGCACGACAAACACTGCCGATTTGTTCTTGCATGGAGATTGTCTGATCAATTTTAACTCCAAGGTATTTTACTGAAGTTTTGAAGGGGATATTACTACCACCGATGTCTACAGAATCACTGTCTACCAACATGAGATGAGATGAAGCCAACAGTCATTACTTCTGTTTTGTCATTGTTCAACATCAGCATATTGCTGTTCATCCAAGATAAGACATCATCAATACAATCATGAATGCTTGACTCGACTGTACAAAACTCATTAGGAGGAGCACTTTTTGACAGCTCCGTATCATCAGCATACTTGTGAAAATTGCACTCATGAGCAGAAATCACATCTGACAGGGGCTGGGAGTACAATGTAATATACCCTCTAATTCTGAAAAATTTGAGGATTGGCGAGAAAATCTTGGGCTCCGCTCGGATCATTGTCGATATCGGTGCAGAAATTTCAGAAAATATGTGGAAGGATTGAAGAAATAAGTATTGTTATTACATAAATATTATTTGTAAATTATCCATAGACATATATTAAGAAACGGTAGTCAGAGAAAGTATATTTGAGGAAGTTAGTCGTAGGCCATAGCCAAAGGTTCGGTGGGCAATAGTTGGGGGAAATCGAGTTTGTTGATATGGCTAGTATCCCGCGTATTCGCTAGGGCGTGGTATAACCGAAATAAACAAGGCAATCTAGCATAAAATGTAACATTTGTGTACAGTAAACAGTCTTCTTAAAGACTACATAGTAAATAGTGTAAACATAGTTGACTATATCAGAAAAAATACATTCTAGCTAGCATGGCACCATGCAAACGGAAAGTAAAAGCAACTCGACATTTGGTGTGTATCGCTTGTAGCAATTTGATTGAATTTGCGATGTCCGGTTCTGATAAGACGTGAGCAGAGACAAAGTTGGTAGATTTTAAATGTTGGGGTTGTGTTAGAAGTTTAAAGAAAGAAGTAGACGATTTAAAGGATAGAGTTAGGGTGTTGATGGGAAACACAAACGAGGAAGGGAAGTCAGGTGATATGACAGTTGAAATTAAGGAGACAGGTGGTGTGGTGAGGGATGCCAGGGAGATAGTTGGTGAGACTGTGGAACAGAAGGAACAAGAGAAGAAGACAGTAGAAATGAAGGAGACAGGTGGTGTGGTGAGGGATGCCAGGGAGATAGTTGGTGAGACTGTGGAACAGAAGGAACAAGAGAAGAAGACAGTAGAAATGAAGGAGACAGGTGGTGTGGTGAGGGATGCCAGGGAGATAGTTGGTGAGACTGTGGAACAGAAGGATCAAGAGAAGAAGACAGTAGAAATGAAGGAGACAGGTGGTGTGGTGAGGGATGCCAGGGAGATAGTTGGTGAGACTGTGGAACAGAAGGAACAAGAGAAGAAGACAGTAGAAATGAAGGAGACAGGTGGTGTGGTGAGGGATGCCAGGGAGATAGTTGGTGAGACTGTGGAACAGAAGGAACAAGAGAAGAAGACAGTAGAAATGAAGGAGACAGGTGGTGTGGTGAGGGATGCCAGGGAGATAGTTGGTGAGACTGTGGAACAGAAGGAACAAGAGAAGAAGACAGTTGAAATGAAGGAGACAGGTGGTGTGGTGAGGGATGCCAGGGAGATAGTTGGTGAGACTGTGGAACAGAAGGATCAAGAGAAGAAGACAGTGGAAATGAAGGAGACAGGTGGTGTGGTGAGGGATGCCAGGGAGATAGTTGGTGAGACTGTGGAACAGAAGGAACAAGAGAAGAAGACAGTTGAAATGAAGGAGATAGGTGGTGTGGTGAGGGATGCCAGGGAGATAGTTGGTGAGACTGTGGAACAGAAGGATCAAGAGAAGAAGACAGTTGAAATGAAGGAGATAGGTGGTGTGGTGAGGGATGCAAGGGAGATAGTTGGTGAGATTGTGGAACAGAAGGTTCAAGAGAAGAAGACAGTTGAAATGAAGGAGACAGGTGGTGTGGTGAGGGATGCCAGGGAGATAGTTGGTGAGACTGTGGAACAGAAGGATCAAGAGAAGAAGACAGTAGAAATGAAGGAGACAGGTGGTGTGGTGAGGGATGCTAGGGAGATAGTTGGTGAGACTGTGAAACAGAAGGATCAAGAGAAGAAGACAGTTGAAATGAAGGAAACAGGTGGTGTGGTGAGGGATGCCAGGGAGATAGTTGGTGAGACTGTGGAACAGAAGGATGAAGAGAAGAAGACAGTAGAAATGAAGGAGACAGGTGGTGTGGTGAGGGATGCCAGGGAGAATAGTTGGTGAGACTGTGAAACAGAAGGATCAAGAGAAGAAGACAGTAGAAATGAAGGAGATAGGTGATGTGGTGAGGGATGCTAGGGATATAGTTGGTGAGATTGTGAAACAGAAGGAACAAGAGAAGAAGACAGTGGAAATGAAGGAGACAGGTGATGTGGTGAGGGATGCTATGGAGATAGTTGGTGAGACTGTGAAACAGAAGGATCAAGAGAAGAAGAAGAAGACAGAGGTATGGAGGGGAAAAGTGCTCGGCAGAGGAAAGATAAATGGGCCAGTGGGGACAGATCACCATGTGTGTCAGACTGTACTGAATGAGGAGAGAAGTGAAAGCGATACAGGTGATCAAGAGGTGGACACTACAGAGGCAGTTGGTAAGACCGTGAAACAAAAGACTGAGAAGAAAGCAGATGGAAGAAGACAGTGTTCAGCAAAAGAAAGGTAAACAGGTCGGTGTTGAGGAGCTGCCACAGAAGGAAGGAAATAGTTATACAGATGCAGTAGTTAAGGGGAAAGAGAGGAAACTGCGAGTGGTCATGGGGGATTCTATTATCAGGAAGTTGGACAAGACAATAAACAAGGGGGAGGATATGAGAGTATACCTACCAGGGGCGAAGATAGAGGATGTCACAGAACGAGTAGATCAAGTCATGGGTAACGGCTATGTGAGATCTATTCTTGTGCACCTGGGCACCAATAATGCTGAGAAAAAAGGTATGATGGCCATCATTGGCAAGTATATTGATCGTCTCATTGGGTATACTGCCAAAAATTGGTGGCATGGGGACAGTACTACAAGAATTGTAGAAAAATGGCCATTAACACACTGTTACAGAAGTTGTGTATGGAGGAAGGAGTCGGCTTTGTAGACATGTGGGCAAGCTTTGTAGGGAGAGAAGATCTGTTTATGAGTGATGGGTTACATCTGACAGGAAAAGGAGCAGCAGTTCTAGGGAGTGAGTTCATCAGGTGCATAGGCGAAGGTACAGGCACAATTGAGTATTTAAACTAGATGCACAGGGGATACGTAGAGCCACCTCAAAGAGATGGTACAAGCAAATATACAAGGAAAGGTTAACCAAATATCCATAAAAATTAACTTAGATGTGAACGCTTAAATGCCAGATGCATAGTAAATAAGAGAAGCGATTTAGAAATCATGGTAGCAGATATTGACCCAGATGTAATAAGCATCACAGAATCATGGACACACCAAGACATGGTAGATGCTGAACTAGCTCTGTCAGGTTATGTTTAGAAATGACAGACAAGAGAGAAGGGGTCATTCTGTATATTAAAGAATCTATACAGACATATGAAGTGCGACTGAAAAATGAAGCAGATTACAAGGAAGCTATTTGCTGCAACATTGTTACCAGAAAGTCAACATTAACAATAGGATTAGTTTATCGTAGTCCTGGCATAAGACAAGAGGATGGTGTAAAACTGCACAATGCTATAAAGGAGATGAGTAATGGGAAATGTGTTATGCTTGGTGATTTTAATCATCATTTTGAGAGGTGAGATTGAGGGCATTATTGAAAGATTTGTTCCCCTGAAAAAGCAAGGGAAATGGTCCAGGAAGAAACACCTTTCAAAGGAGGCTATACGTAAGATTGCTTACAAACAAATTATGTGGAGAGTTTGTAGAGACACTGGAAATATATAAGACTACAACAACTACAAAGAGGCCCTTAACATAGCTACAGCCGAAATGATAAAATCTAAACAAACGTTTGACCAAAAATTGGTGAGTGATATAAAAATGACAGCAAGAGTTTCTATGCTTGTGTAAGGAGTAAACAGAAGGTTTGAGATAAAGTGGGACCACAACAGTGCAGGACACATAATATCTGATGGGATTCAGATGGCAGAGGCCCTGAATGAGTATTTCAGCTCTGTTTACCACAGAAGATATCCGTTCACTACCAGTAGCAGTTACTAAATTTGAGGAGGATGAATCAGATTATTTAGGGCAGTTGTTTGTTACTCCTGAAATGATATCAAGGAAAATTAAGAAGATGAAAGAAAACAAATCACCTGAAGTTGACGGGATATCACCAAAACTGCTTAAGGAAATTGTAGACCAAACCAGTCCACCACTTGCTATATTCTTTAACTTATCACTTAAAGAGGGAATCGTTCCATTAGAATGGAAAGAAGCAAACATTACGCCATTATTTAAAAAGGGATCGAGGAGCAAGACAGAGAATTACAGATCATTTAATTTAACATCAGTTTTATGCAAATTACTAGAAACACTTTTAAGAGACCACATGGTGGAATTCCTTGTAAAACACAAATGAATAAATGAATCTCAACATGGGTTCTTAAAAGCCAGGTCTTGTCTAACCAATCTCTTATGTTTTTTGAAAGAAATTACAAAGTGGGTAGACGATGGGTCACCAGTGGATGTTGTCTACTTAGATTGTCAGAAAGCATTTGATAAAGTGCCACATCAAAGATTGTTGCTTAAACTTAAAGCACATTGTATAGGGGATGGTGTGATCAGCTGAATAGAAACATGTTTGACAGACAGAAGACAGAGAGTAATAGTAGAGGGTGAGATTTCAAATTGTAAACCAGTTTTAAGTGGAGTGCCGCAGGGGTCAGTGTTGGTACCTATATTATTCTTGATACAAGGTATATATATATAAATGATTTGAATGATGATATTTCAAGCAAAGTACTGAAATTCACAGATGATGCAAAAGTGTTCAGAAGAGTTAAAACAGATGCAAATAAACACACTTTATTAGATGATCTAGTGGAATTAGTCAAATGGTTAAAAAAAATGGCAAATGTTATTCAATTTTGGGAAATGTAAATGCATTCACATAGGACATGGAAATGTGGACAAAGAATACATAATGGGGGATACCATATTAGGTAAAACAGTAAAGGAAAAGGATTTAGGAGTGACAGTTTGTGCCGACATGAAAGTTTCAGAGCAATGTGGAATTGCTGCTTCAAAGAGTATCCAACTACTAAGGCTAATATGGAGCACCGTAGTGCAGTGGTAAGAGCTCCAGACTCTCGACTGAGAGAACACGGATTCAAATCCTGTGCGGCAGTGTTGAACCTTGGGCAAGTTTGTTTACTCTACATTGCTTCAGTTCACTCACCTTTACTTAATTAGAAGAAATATCACATATAAGGACAAACAGCTGACTGTACCACCATAGAAAGCAAGTTATACCTCATTTGAATATTGCATACAAGCATAGAGGCCATATCATAAGGACATAGATAAGCTAGAAAGATTACAACGAAGAGCAGCTAAGCTGATTCCTGAACTAAAATATCTTAGTTATGAAAGACGTCTATTTAGAATGCGGGTTGACAACATTAGAGACTAGGAGACTAAGAGGAGACCAAGTATAATTTTTTTTAAATATTGAATGGTTATGAAGATATTGATAGAAATATTTTCTTCAAACTTAAAGAAGGCAGTAGAACCAGAGGGCACAATGCGCCAGTAGTCAAAGAACAGTGTAGGTTAGATGTGAAAAATACTCATTCTCTCAGAGGGCAATAAATGACTGCAACAAATTATCTGATGATTGTGTTGATGCTAGCAGTGTGAACATGTTCAACAATAAAATTGACAGCTATCTAGGGAGGGCTGGCTATATGCAGTTGGAAAATTGTTGGACTCTCGATAAGCCAAAGGCTTCCTTGTCTGCATGCCGTCTGGAGCTTGTAGCCCTGGGTGGCAATCTTGTTAAAAATCTAATTGGTTGGAGTGTTAACACATCCCATTCTACTTGTTGGAGTGTTAACACATCCCATTCTACTTGTTGGAGTGTTAACAAACCCAATTTTAACTGGTTGGGGTTTTTAAAAATCACCTTCAATTGGTTTTATTGTTAACACGTATGACCTACTTTTGATTGGTGCGTAATAGAATCCTCTTGCCATTGTTGCGGTGCTAACACATCTCTGTGATTATGTTGGAGTGTTAACACATAATGATATATGACACCTGATGTACACGTTAGATACCTTATGGAATTGTGCGACACCTGATCGATGTTTGTGTGACTAACAACTGATGACATATGTGACACCTGATTGACAGTGTGGAATTGCTGATGGTTTGTGACTAATTGTGTGACTGAGAACTGGTGACATGTGTGACACCTGATTGACATGTGACAGTAGATGGCTTTCATTGTGCACTATTGTTACTGTTGTTGTACCGTGGTGGTCAGTGTTGTCCTGTGGTGGTCAGTGTTGTCCTATGGTGGTCAGCGTTGTTGTCCTGTGGTGGTCAGTGTTGTTGTCGGTTGTTGCAGTGGTCAGCAAATTGGCTGCCCGTGGCTACCAACCTCACTTGCAAGAGTTGGTGCTGCGACTCAACTTCAACAACTACTACAGCGACAACGTACGACTCAGTCAGCAGGTGCCATACTGATGACTGAGAATGCAGTTCTACCAACAATTTCACGAGCGACTACTGAACGACAATATATTTAAACATTGCTGAATAAGAGATTATGATTAGTTAGACATGTAATTTGATGTTTGGCAGCTACATCATAAGTGTATGATTCAACTACCACAAATTACTCAACAACTATGACACTGCTGAAACATTCAACGTAGTTATGCATGTCTTGCCTCTGTCTGCATTGCAGACAGAGATATTTATATTTTTCAAATAAAACGTTATCGTCTGTATGTGAAGACATTGCGTTAAGAAGATGCGACGGCGATGCTGCTCACTGTCTGCTCTGGAAGCCAGAGTAGACGTAGGGACTCTGGCGGCCCTTGAACGTGTACATACTGCCCGTGTAGATGCCTTTCTTGGTCTGGCCTGTCTCCACATAGTGGGCATTGGGCGCAGGAATCTTAGGCCCTGCAGAACATAACCATGATTGACTGCCTTATTATTCTACATTAGAGAAGGTCGACTATGGAACATTACTGTTTTGATATGGCTCCTAAGAAAACGAATCTTGCAGTAAACATGTGAAGAGAGTCATCAGACTGAATGGCTCAAATCGGTATTAATTTTATGGCAGTCAGTTTACTTTTTTTTTGTAACATTTTGGTATTTTGCATGTACATGGATTAGTGACTGAGAATACAATTTAAAGGGAGGTTGTCAAGTCCTCTTTTTATATGTTCTTAAGAGTGGAATAAATATCCTATGTTGAAGGTATGCTGTCCATCAAATTGTATTTAATAAGCCCGATACAGCATTTGCTATTTGAATTTTCTTTCCGTGAAATGTAGACAAACTTTCAGATTATTAACAAGTCTAAACTCTTTTGGCAATATAACGAACACCGGAAGGTTTAACTGTAAAGCCCCTTGAAGTTCAGCACGGTTAGTGTTCCCAAATTCAAGACAAACAAATCAGCAAACTGCCTGTTAATATTTACCACCCTAACTGATTCCGGATAATGATACAGACAACTTCGCTTTAACTGGAATCCCCTGTATATATATAATATATTGTGTGTGCATGACAAAATTATCAAGTATACGGCTTTACCTTTTTTGCCAGTTGAAAATTTTTATTTTTAGGAAATAACCTTACTGATGCTTTTCTTTGATGGCATAAATATGGAGGAGAATACAATTTCAGCTGATAATATGAATATTCATCAGTTATGTCTTACGTTTGGTTGGTTTAATCCGTGTTCCAAAGCTGAACTTGAGACCAGTATCGTCAATCTTGGGATAATACTCGGCAGAACTTGGCATTTCAAAACCTGTGCCAAGCAGCATTGACAGTAAATTGTATGTAAGTAAATTAGTTTATTTCAGAACTGCATAAATAATATAATTATGTAATGTGGTACTCCATGACACAGCCCTTGATTGATGGCGAAATGATTCTCACCAGTTCAGAAACACAAATAGATTATGTAGACAGAATCCATTGCTATTGACTGCCTTGTCGTTGTCGGCCTATAATAATTATGCAAAAAATTATAAATAACTGCACAAAATGCAGACTAATTTCCAATGATAAAATAATATAAGGAAATGTATAACTTGTTTACAATAATAGTAATACTCATTATTTAAAGGTACTCAACCAATTCGATTGTCTTGCTCCTCGCGTTTCTTAGTAATTTCACAAAAACAGAGGAATCAAGTACTCCCCAATAATATCCTAGTTCGTTTATGCATACGTATTAGTTCGTTTTTATAAAATTAATACAAAAACTGCGAACTCTTTCGTTTTTAGTAAAAACCGGATCCGGTTTTTTGCTTCGGTTTTAGCTGAGTATGGACATTGAACCTGGCGTGGAATCGCGTTCTTGTCTTCTCGCGATTGCGAATTATGGGCAATATTGACCTTTGACCTCCACCCTTTGGCGCTGTTGATGTTATGGAATTCCGAGTTTAGGCAACGAGTGGACGGCCACCGACACGGCAAAATGGGCTAAATTAGACAGACAAAAACAGTACCCACGCATAAAGGTGTATTTCTATTAGAGAACGACTATGGAAGAAACCAAGCAAACAGAAGGAGTTGGCGACAGAAACAACACTGCGCATGCTTCAGGTGTAGTCCATTCCGATTTTTCCGCTCCGCTGTTATCGATTGTTTTCACGATTTCGAAACGTTTTTGTTACTGTTAACTGTGTGAGGTACTGCTTTGGATATACCAGAATATAATCCCATGGTGGTATATGCGATCAAATCACGCTAAGACACGATTTTACAAAGGTTTAGCCTTAGCTTCCATAACAACCAGTTCAAAACAAGATGGCGAATCTGTAAACAACTTACACAAAGCGCGCCAAAACCGAATCGTCCCTAAAACAACCCCAAATCAGTCCATTTACACAAAGCTTACGTATTATACTGTTACAGATCCGGATTGTACGCTGTCAGCAACACACAGGAAACAAACAGCAAACACAATATACAATACATTTTTGCATTTTATTACTGTCTTTTATATGTACTGTGATCTTACTACTGTGATTTTATATTAGCTGTGATATATAACTTAATCATAAAAACAATACCAACATCTGTAGTGGAATATAATCTCTTGTTTTTGCTTTTGTTTTACTGCATTAACATAACTGTACAAGCAAAGCAGCTTGTGCAATAGCTGCTCTTATGATGGTGCCACCCAAAATGGGCACACCAGTGGTAGTTCTGATTAGTATCATTATTGCATTCATACCCAAATTCCCGATACACCTGGACCATACCCAATTCACGGACGATCCAAATGGTCTGCTAACATATGACAGGTCCTGCTGGACTGACACAAGTATTAGACTGGCACTAGCGTTCACCAGAGACTCCCGTAACAAGTACCACACCAAACTGGCTTATGCAATTCCTACATCGGGACACAAAACATGTTATCTTGTCCTACTAATCCTCTGTGGGGACATCCAAACAAACCCCGGCCCAGTCAGACACCCATGTGGATTTTGTAAAAAACCTGTTGCTTCAAATCACCGAGCAGTCTGCTGCGACCGGTGCAACCAATGAGTACACATTAAATGTTGTGACATAAGTCCAGATCAATATAATCTCCTCTGTAACAGTTCCTGTTCCTGGCACTGCATGAAATGCGACCATCCTAACTACAGTCATTCCTTCTTCCAAGACCACGTATTTGAATGTTCTCACAACCGATATAACAGCCTTAGTGACAAAGACCAAAATAACCAAAACATTGACCCCCACACACAGATCTCTCAAACAAACTCGAGTCGTACATCCCAAACCTGGGATCCAACATTTGGACCAAACCCTCAAAATGCATCAACCCCTGAACGTCGTAAGAAAACCAAACCTAACACACTTGGTGGAATTCTAATCAATACCAACAGTGTCAAAAGCATTGCAAAGACAACCCAATTTAAAACAACTATTCAGTCAAATAATCCTGACATCATATTCCTAGTCGAAACCAAAATAGACGAAAACTACCCTACCTATTCGTTCCTACCACCTAACTATAGCGCCATCCGAAAGGACAGAAACACCCATGGTGGTGGAGTTCTCATAGCCTTCCGCGATGACATTGTAGCAGAACCACTTAATAAACTAAACTCAAGCTGTGAAATAGTATGGATAAAAATCCATTTCAAACAAATCCATATACTTTGCATGCTACTACCGACCCCCCAGTGACCACCTTCAATCCCTTGAAGCTCTCCATGAATCCCTAACAAAACTGTGCAGATCACAAAAAACTTCTCCTAATGTAGTTATAGCAGGTGACTTCAACCTTCCTGATATTAACTGGGGCAAGCAGCAAACCACTGACAACAGAACTGCTAGCAAGCATAACAAACTGCTAGAAATAATTAGAGAATTTGGATTACAGAACATTGTCAACGATCCTACACGAGGTGATTCCGGCAATATCCTTGACCTCATACTCACTTCTAATCCATCGATAATTGCTAACACTCACACCACTCCCGGCATGAGTGATCATGAAGCTGTGACCTTTAACGTAAACCTAAATCCAATCCGTAACAGTAAACCACCAGACAAAGTGTTCCAATATAAATCTGCAAACTGGGATAAGCTTAAAGATGACATAAAACAACTAACAACAACATACTTTGACACGAACCCAAATTCAACACATGTCAACACAAATTGGAACTTTTTCCGGAATAATCTTACTTCATTAGTCAACAATAATATTCCCAGCCGCAACACCAAAGCAAAAACCCACCTCCCCTGGATAACACGTGAAATAATAAGAATGCAAAGAAAACGCAACAAAAGCCACAAAAAAGCAAAACAAACTGGACGTAATAGTGACTGGGAAAGGTTTAGGCAACTCCGAAAACAAGCCACTAAAGCTGCAACCAAATCCTACTCAGACTATCTAAACAATCACATTGGAGACAGCCTAAAAACAAACCCAAAACAATTTTGGTCATTCATTAAAGCAAACAAACGAGAATACATTGGCATCCCTACACTGAAAGCAAACGACCAACCAATCACAAATAATCACGACAAAGCAAATAAACTTAACAACCAACTTAGTTCCGTGTTTACTCAAGAAATCTACCCCATCCCCCAACTAGCTCCATCCATCTATCCCGATATGCCCTCCCTCGAAATCGGGATAGACGGATTAATTAAGCAACTGAAAAACCTAAACCAAAATAAAGCTACAGGCCCCGACGAACTCCCAGCCAGAGTCCTTAAAGAGACTGCAGTGGAAATTGCCCCCATCATCACACATATTTTCCAGCAGTCATACAACACTTGTAAACTCCCAGATGACTGGCTCCAAGCACTAGTAACACTAATACACAAAAAAGCCACAAATCAGACCCTGCTAATTATAGACCAATTTCGTTAACATGCATCCTCTGCAAAGTTATGGAGCACATCATTCTAAGCAACATGTGGAAACACTTACACAAACACATCGTCATCCACTTCCAACATGGATTCCAATCGGGTCTGTCTTGTGAATCCCAACTCATCGAGACAGTCCACGACTGGATGACTGCTATGGACAATAAGACACAAATAGATGCCATCCTACTCGATTTCGCCAAAGCCTTCGACAAAGTCCCCCATAAACGCCTCCTATCCAAATTAGCTTTCTATGGAATAACTGGAAACACACAAAATTGGATCAAATCGTTTCTATCCAATCGCAAACAGAGAGTCTCAGTCAATGGAGCCCTGTCGGACAGCACAAATGTTACATCTGGTGTACCACAGGGCTCAGTCCTAGGACCTGTCCTATTTTTACTCTACATAAACGACTTAACCGAAAATGTCCAATCTTCCGTACGTCTCTTTGTAGACGACAGCATTATATATCGCAAAATCACATCCGAAACCGACCACGAAACTCCAATCTGACCTGATAAAACTCCAAACATGGTCTAATAAATGGCAGATGGAATTTAACATATCTAAATGTGTGCACCTCCCAATAACAAAACCAAACCCAGACTACATTCATATTCACTCTTTGGCATACCACTCTCTACCGCCTCTAGCCACACATATCTTGGAATAAAATTAGATTCTAAACTAACCTGGGCTAACCATATCACTGACATAACTTCCAAATCTTCAAAAGTCCTAGGCATGATCAAACGAACCCTCGGACCATGCAAACCTGAAGTAAAAGAAACAGCCTATAACATGCTAATCCGACCAAAACTCGAGTATGCCTCTCCCATATGGAACCCACACACTGCCACCCAAATTAAACACCTTGAAAGAGTACAACACTGTGCTGCCAGATTTGTCAAAAATGACCACAGACGCCAAACAAACGCAGCAGACCTAATAGCCACCCTTGGTTGGTCAACTCTTGAACGACGACGCATTATCAAACAAGCCATGACATTTTACAAAATACTAAATAACATAATCAACATCACACCCCCACCAGGTCTACTAACACAGTCAACATCACACCCCCACCAGGTCTACTAACACAGTCAACATCACACCCCCACCAGGTCTACTAACACAGTCAACATCACACCCCCACCAGGTCTACTAACACAGTCAACATCACACCCCACCAGGTCTACTAACACAGTCAACATCACACCCCCACCAGGTCTACTAACACAGTCAACATCACACCCCCACCAGGTCTACTAACACAGTCAACATCACACCCCCACCAGGTCTACTAACACAGTCAACATCACACCCCCACCAGTCTACTAACACAGTCAACATCACACCCCCACCAGGTCTACTAACACAGTCAACATCACACCCCCACCAGGTCTACTAACACAGTCAACATCACACCCCCACCAGGTCTACTAACACAGTCAACATCACACCCCCACCAGGTCTACTAACACAGTCAACATCACACCCCCACCAGGTCTACTAACACAGTCAACATCACACCCCCACCAGGTCTACTAACACAGTCAACATCACACCCCCACCAGGTCTACTAACACAGTCAACATCACACCCCCACCAGGTCTACTAATACAGTCAACATCACACCCCCACCAGGTCTACTAACACAGTCAACATCACACCCCCACCAGGTCTACTAACACAGTCAAAAAACCGTGGCCACTACGTAGCCCCTAGGTGCCGCATCAATGCAGCAGTGTTCTCTTTCTACCCCCGAGCAGTTCGAATCTGGAATATGATTCCACCACCGATTACTGAACTAGAAAGCCCCATAGCGTTTCAAACAGCGATCATGAACCTCCCTTTCACCACACCCAATCATCTAAAGTGCCTATAAAATAAACAAACAAACTACCCACAATGCATGCGCACAAACAAGCACCATACAACTCCTGCGTTAGCTCAAGTTTGGGCTGTTTGGAGTAAATCACCTAAGAAAGTGCCAGTGCCGTGGACTGTGGCCGTGGGCCGTTGCCCATGCCGTCAGTCACGATATCAACAGACGAGATGCAGCGTTCGCAAAGGTTCTTCCAGACATGTTAGTAATTTTGATTCATTCAGCTATAATCACGTATATTTAGACGTATGAGTATATATATATTAATGTTGCTTGTGCTAAATTTATTTGATTGTTTTCCTTTTAGTCATTGGCAATGGCGGTATGGGCGGCCTGGTTGGGCCGTGTTTACTATGGACTAATATCAGCTAACAGTACGACACTATGCCTATGGCATATACTTATGTCAATAGTTTATTATTACTAGCATTTCTATAGCGCCATATCTCCGGGACCAGCCCGTTCATAGGCGCGTACACACATTATAGGACGTACATGGAAACAAATGTAAAAATATATATGTATAAAGCAAATGTAATAATTATTAAGATTTACAAGATTGTATATATATATATAATGTGACCAACATACATGACATATTTGCAAAAATATTAATATAATTAAGAAAGAGAATATACATTATGATATATAAAATTGTATTAAAAGATAAATAATAATAAATTAATTAGAATACATTATATAATAGAAATAAATTAATTGATTAAATACATATTCATAAAGTGTCCTACAGCACAGTTCCTCAGTCGATGTACGCCTATAGTGACTATATTATGTCGTATATGGTAGTAGGCTAGTAGCCTAAGTAGGCTTGGGAAAATAGTAATAGTGTAAATGCATTATAAATGATCCGTAACGATTATAATTATTGAACCAATATGTACATAATTTACTAACAACAGTAATGTAATAGTAATTTAACAAATGTATTACTTTTATATAAAAAAATACTATTATGCGACATTTAATTTGAATATTATCCCTTCTGTGAGTTTTTGTTTTGTTCAGAAAACCAGCGCCCCTCAATACCATGGAGTCGGATGGACATTAATGCCCATAACATGTATATATTATATAGATAACTTGACCGTGGTCATTCATTGCATTGCAACTTTGCAAGTACATTAAAATGATTATTGTTAGAAACAATCAGTGCTGACTATTAATACATGTACTATATTTTCAGAACTTTAGGTGTGTCGACACAACATGCAGATGTATGCTTCAAAGCTCTTCACCTTCAGGTAAACGAGTGTTATCAAATGTGGTTACTCTGTCACCAAACCTGTTATCAAAATTATAAATACAAGCAATAAACAAGTATGTCATAGGCGGATCCAGGCGGGCCATAAGAATTTGGCGTGTCTGCAAATACTTTATAATGGGCCGACGCGACTGTGTCCTCCCAGACCGTTTGCAATGTGCCCCAGTTTAGGTGATAATAATAAGCTGAAGTTATGGTGTCTTCCAATATCACCACTCCAGTGGAGCGGGTGATGTTATGGCAGCGTGGTAGCGACAAAACTTAGACTACACCATTTGGTTTGGCCGCCAGTGGAGGTTTTTGTGCCTCCCATACTCGATTTCTGGATCCACCCCTGTATGTGATAGTTTTGTTTGTCTGCATGATTTTGCAGTAATGTGGTGTTCTCGTTAAATTGCATATTGTTGTTAGAAATGCATGTGAATTAAAGACAATGTTAAGTAAAAAACATTTTATTGAAACTATTTGATGAGATTGACTACAAAATAATGAAAAGTACAATACAACTACAGGTACAATCACTGCACTTGATGTGTATAATGTAATAGTTTTTAATATCACATGCACATCAAATGCAAAACAACAATAGAAACAAAAATTAGGAAGAGGTTGAAAAAATGTCAGGTATATATAAAAAACAAACAGATACTTTTATTAAGATTCTTTGTTACAAAAAAACAACACTAGTACACGTGATGTCAAATGCTAGTTGTAGTTTATATATGCCTTGTATGTTTACAACTCACAAAATTAGTGACTAAACAATTATGTGTATTAACAACAATTTTTAATATCGCATGCCCATAAAATGTAAACCAATAAGAACAAATTACTCAGGAAGATGTTTAGTTGAACAAATGAACTATTATGAATCATAATTGTTTTTTTTAACAAAGAATCATAATTTATGGTTCTTTGTTAAAAAAACATAAATGATTAGAAAATTCGAAAATTTTGTAGTTTATGCAATGCTTGGTATGTATGTTTACAACTCCCAAATAATAGTGACTAGACTAGTCAGGGTCATCACCATGTGACTGAGAATTACATGTACAATCACTACATGCTACATTGTTCAGGTTTACTCAGTTGTATGAAGAGTACCGGCTACAGACCGCAACATTTTTGTATGAATAGTCTTCGCATATTAATTTCAGTGTGGCTGAACGCTTCCCACATAAGTCGAGATGGTGTTCGAATTAACAGGTTTGCCAGGGATTAAAGTTTAAAGCGCTTTGAGCAATCCCGAGGACTGGATACTACACCATATCAGTACAGGTGTATAATCATCATGCGAAGTGAAAATGTAATGTAAATTATTTGTGAAAATATAAACCAGTGATAAAAAAGAATAATTTAGAAATATGAAATGTGGCATGAAAAGTATAATACCAGTCCTCATGATACATAGAGAACTTAAACAAGTAAAATGCTGCTGTCAGTGTATCAACAGATTGTTGTTGCAAAATGTGAAAAGGCTTTCAATACCATTACTTCATCACAAACTTGTGTTGTTGTACATAACAAGTACCTGGTGTACATTGCAAGAACTCAGCTGGCTGCCACTGACTATCAGCAACACAAAGACAATGAAACCCTGCCACTGTAACAATGCTGGATAATTGATGTATTTTGTCATAGACACTGCTAAAAGTTAAAGTTGAATTGAATACAAATACTGTGTATTACTGACTTTTGATAAATGTGTCATCACATATAAAATATAATACATGTCAGAGCCATGCTAATTGTCACTTTGTCTCCGGTATAGGTAGATGCGGATGTACAGCAAAATGTCAGGAGGCTGGTATGCAGTACCATCGAAGACAGCGAACACATACAGTGATGTCATCGATATCCAAACCGATGTAGTTCACCGAAGAATGCTTGACACTGAACCTGTCTCACGAGCTAGTCAGGCGTCACCATATTCGTATGTCGAGCAACCTGCATTCTACATTGGTTTTTAGTCAGTTAAGCTAACTGACTGACCTGGAAGCCAGTGTACACCCCATCGGCACTGGGGAATCTGTCACGGATGCAACACACGACACAATTGGGATCAGTCAGTGGACATTCACATGACAAACCATTAATATGCAGCATGGTGCATGGCTATAGAATCTTGTCCGAGCTCCTGGACAAATACAGCTGCCCAGTATGCCATATTAACTTGGAGAACTAGTGATACTAAGCACACTAGTCCAATCTCCTGTAAAGAAAAGCATATATTCGGTAAACAAAAACAGGTATTATTGTAGTGTTGGTAGTAAATAATTATGGAATGTTCATTCTCATAATCAGTAAATGTAAAATAATGTTTCATGTGTGACCTGCAGCATTTAACAAGAAAAACGGCATCAAGAAATGTGCTACTACAGCTGCATCTATACATGTTGATATCTTAGGAACAGTCAGTGTTTACCGGGGTTGTTCCGGAGGAGGGTGGGTTGATACTGCATGCAGACATTAGTAGAATGTGCTTTTTTCAAAACGGTGACAAATTTTAACTATTTTTTCGTTATAAGGTGTTCATTGTCATTACATGAATTAAAAAATTTCAATTTCATTACAGTGATGCCTGATCTTAGTCAATATTATAGACTGATTTGAATTCTGCTAACCAGTAAGGAGGATTTATATATTTTTTTTGTTTTCAGTATACAAATTCATGTCAGTGTCTGCCATGTGTAACTACTACACATATTCATGTTTGACATTTTAAGGTCCTACCTGAAGTTGAATGGTCAAGGTGAATGTTGGAAATTACAAAATGAGGTGTTATTGTGATGCTAACAGTACTCGCCAAGTATTCAAAGGTTCATAACATGTATGTTTACCTTCTTCAAAAATGAATAATTTATTTTATAAACTTATTTCTGAGTCATCGCCGTATGCTAAATACTTTTAAAGGTGTATTAATATGTCTGTGGGTATAATATAAGTGCAGAAGTCAACTTAGTTTTCCACGTCCAAGATGTTATTATTAAAATGTGTATGAAAACAAATGTATATGTAAATGTGCACATTAATTTTTTTTGATAACTTATATGTGGTTGATTGTTATAAATTTGAAATTACCTGGATTGATCAAATGTGGGCCTCCAGCAGACTATGTATCCTCCCTGTGTCTGCCTGACCCAGGTGACCGCCTTAGCTCCTCTTCCGCCTCCTCTCATTCCCATTCTTGGGTTGCAGTGTGGCCTCTAGTGACATCATAATTCAAGTTACGTATTATGCATTCATATATTGCTGTGGTGAGAATATATACACATACTGGTAAATATACAAGAATAGCTGGCATATGTCAGTTGAAAGGTATCACAGGATACCAATTACATAAACTATAGCCAGGCACCAAGGACCACAACGGAAACAAGTGCGAGCATTATCTTGTTTAATCCTTATATATGGTGTACTTTAACTGTATTTATATTTTATGTATTTACATTTTTATATTTAATAAAATCATCATCACCATCATGGTCGTCAATATAACAAATTTCAATTATTTTGCATAAACTACAATGCAAATCAACAACATTCTGCAGTAATAGTATCAACATATGCGTCACAAAACACTGTTTTAATAATTATGATCACCAATATAATACTCCCGTGTTTGACGTTCTGTTGCACGATTAACAGTGGCCTATTGCCAAACCAATGTTATTTGTCATTTCGCAGCCTCACGTCATCTATTCTCTACATGTATTGTCGCAATAACATAGTTTATTACCAAGATCCTACGTAACCAAATACAAATTACAATGCATATCAAATATTATGCTCGTTGACACAGCCTCTGAGTCTGAGACTGACTGAATCTCTGGCTGATAATATGGATATGGACATGGTGACTGGCTTAGAGTTAGACAGACTTAGAGTTAGACTGCCTCGAGTCGAGTGTTGACGTTCGCAAGTTGCAATTCTCGTTGAATTAATACGCGGCTACGCGTTCTTGTTGCTAAATGCGATAGTGTAGTATACGTACCTTCGTACAACCACTTTGGAATCTTCGTCTTGATACACCAAAGCACGTGTATGTTGTTACTGTTTTCGAATGCGTGGGATGCCGATCTCGCGTAAAGCACGTGACCGAAATGGCGCAGGAGGTCGACAGCGCAATTGGCTTTCGCCAACTATACCCGGTGTAACGACAAATCTTGTTTTTTGACGATTAAAAAACAAGTACGCAATTTTTATTAAACCGACTGTGCACACTAGTTAAACTATTCACACATTACACATCTGGACCTAAAAGAACCGGATTGGCGATGGGCAAACGAATTGGTTGAGGACCTTTAACAGGTATGCAACATTATCATGTATATTGATGAGGGAATACATAATATTATAGTACTAGTTAGAAGCATATTCAGATAACTCGTACAATAGATGATATTACATTCACAGAAGCCTACTCGTACACCTATTTTATAATGTGTGCCGTATAAACAAACACTAATGTCAAACAAAAAACCAGTAGTTAAACAAACCAGCTCTGTGTAGTGTGTAGCCAATAAAACAACAGCTCAGTCAGTTGTTGAGTCGGTCGACACTGTCAGGTTCAGAGTGTCCTGTTGTGGAATTTCTCATGGCTATGTAGTTGACGTTAGACCGTTGTCACATTGGTTAGTGTTATCAGTATTAAATAACAGCACAGCCTGTTGTTGAATCAATCGGCGCGAGACCTGTTGTTCACGGTCAGTTTTAAACAGCGACACCTCATGTTGAATTAACCAGCGCTAGTTGGTTCACAATCAGTTTTAAGCAATTCTGTTTTTTTTTATTTTGAAGAAAATTAATTATTTCACCAGTTTTAACATGTCATAAGATCGAGATGTACAACGGTCGGATAGAGGGCCCACTACTTACTGTCCTCAACCAAGCACTTGGCGCCCAAGGAGTAGGATGGTGGTGTGGGTTTGACGTGCGGGTCACTCGGTGGGATGTCGTACACATTGGGTGCTGGGTTCTTGGCACCTGCGAACGGACAGTGGCATCACTCTATGACAAAACACTGTACATCTGCCGAAGACATGTAGCAACATGAGAACATGTGTTCGGAAAAAAGTAAAACGAAAAAGAGTTTACAAAAGAAAGGTGAGTGGTTGAGAGAAGAGATCCGAATGAAGAGACACCTGACAGTGAAAGTAGTTTGGAGCAGACGACAATGGACAGGACATACACATATTAACAAAGAATGCATGGGAAAGAGAAGATCGAAAGTAAGTTTGAGATATAATGTAGGAAAGATCTCGAAAGGGCATGGATGAATGAACTGCCGAGAGCGTGAGAGAAGGGCAGGGGATCCCGATAGCCGGAGGCGGCTCGTGCTGAATGCAGTGTGTCTCCTTCATGCAAGGGATCCAGGGGAATGAGGTGCACTGGATCAAACTAGAAATTATGGGTAAACATTGACACGGGTCATTTTCGACTATAGACACCGTGTGTTATTGGTGAAATATGTTATTGTGAAGATAAACTAAGCCACAATACACGAGTTGGACCACAGATAAAAGATACAATTTGATAACCGCGTGTGCGCTTACGTGCGAGCGTGTGTGTTATGTAATTTTGACAGGTAACAGTGACAAATGGGTAGACTAAAACGCTGTCCAATGCATGCATTTGTAAGTTTTGACAACTTTCAACACGACGACACTGGCAATTATGTTTGCATGTATCGTGAAGAAGAAGAAGAATTTGTTTTATTTGACCCAGACATTTCAAATAATTCATACAATACATCCATGTCCAAAAAATAATAATACAAATATATAATCTTATAGTAAACATGGCATAATGTATGATAAATAACGAAAACTAGGGTCACGAGACTCCTCTAAGACTATGGTAGTCGCTATCGAGGAGCCACCTTTTGTAATAAAACTTTAACTGAATCAATACATCACCTAATCAAATTCTTCCAGAAAAAGAAGAAAGACAAAAGACAATAATATGTATGCATGTGCGTAGTGTGAGCAAGCTTACATGCTTATTGAGTTTGTCGTTTAGGCACTGTTTTGTACTGTATCAGTTGACAAGTGGTTGTCGGTTCTTAATTTTGCATACATATGTAGCAATTTTGCTTGGTGCATGTTACTTGATAGTTTTGTAAAAAATAAAGTTTAACATACTTGGCAAATCAGTGTGTACTAAGCTTTTCTTTGACAATATCAGGAATGTTATTTAGTAAAGTGGTAAATTATGCCTAAGGCATTTCTTAGCAAATTCATGTTTAATTTTATAGTCGTGAGATAAGTATCGCGATAGATCGATGCATCGATGAGTCGTTACAGTTATTGTGAAATCCCAATCAAACGTAGCCTTACCTTAAATATTGAATAATAATTTAATTTGGTACGTATACTCTTCAACAAGTTGTATTTTAAATTAGTACACCACTAATTCAGTTCTATTCTACAACGATATGACTATACGAAAGCGGCACTTTTATACAGTCTACAATAGTTGTATAAACATACCTGATGCTTTCAATGGCAACACCTTAGACATGGTGTACTTCGGGTTGATATTGCATTGAATGTCCTTGTCGTCAACCAAGTAGGCCGCTGGGCCAGGAACACCTTCTGTAGACGCATCAACATACATGTTATTTCACACACAAAAACAGAGATAAAATGTATATTTTATATCATGCTATCCAACCAAACTGTGCTTACTCTACTCCATTTTAGTTTTTATCCTTCCACTTTCACACTTTCTTCTGTCGTTCGTTTTCTTAGTTATCTTCCAATTGTTCACATTCTGATCTTCGCTTGGTTCCCTCTCCCCCCTCGTCCTAAACCCTGCTCTCTCTCCCTCACTTATTCCGTCTCCTTTCCTACTTCCTTCCTTCAATACCCTCCCCTCTCTCTCATACCACCCCTTCTCTCACTCTCTCTTTTCTTTCTGTCCATCATTTTCATCCTCCCCCTCTGTAACATATCATCCTTTACACCACAACCATTCCATTCTGTTTCTCCAATCAATCTTTATCAGTGTTTCTCAAACCTTTTTTGCTCTACGATCCTTTTTTCTCAGATAATCATCACAACGGCCCCCACCAACCACAATCAAATTAAAATAAGCAATGTTTACTCTATAGTTTAAAAGCCAATTAGATATGAATGCACCTTTATTTGAAGTCATATTTTAAAGATGCTGCTGTTAATCAAATAGGTGACACTGCATAACACCGACAAGCTTCGTGATTGTGAATTATTTAAAGTCGTATCTTACCGACTCTTCACAAAGAAATGTCCGTTTTGGTCCATTCAATAAAATAGGTGACGCTGCATAACACCGACAAGCTTCATGATTGTGAATTATTTAAAGTCGTATCTTACTGACACTTCACAAAGAAATGTCCGTTTTGGTCCATTCAATAAAATAGGTGACGCTGCATAACACCGACAAGCTTCATGATTGTTAATTATTTAAAGTCGTAACTTACTGACACTTCAGAAAGAAATGTCCGTTTTGGTCCATTCAATAAAATAGGTGACGCTGCATAACACCGACAAGCTTCATGATTGTGAATTATTTAAAGTCGTATATTACTGACACTTCACAAAGAAATGTCCGTTTTGGTCCATTCAATAAAATAGGTGACGCTGCATAACACCGACAAGCTTCATGATTGTGAATTATTTAAAGTCGTATCTTACTGACACTTCACAAAGAAATGTCCGTTTTGGTCCATTCAATAAAATAGGTGACGCTGCATAACACCGATAAGCATCATGATTGTGAATTATTTAAAGTCGTAACTTACTGACACTTCACAAAGAAATGTCCGTTTTGGTCCATTCAATAAAATAGGTGACGCTGCATAACACCGACAAGCTTCATGATTGTGAATTATTTAAAGTCGTATATTACTGACACTTCACAAAGAAATGTCCGTTTTGGTCCATTCAATAAAATAGGTGACGCTGCATAACACCGACAAGCTTCATGATTGTGAATTATTTAAAGTCGTATCTTACTGACACTTCACAAAGAAATGTCCGTTTTGGTCCATTCAATAAAATAGGTGACGCTGCATAACACCGACAAGCTTCATGATTGTTAATTACTTAAAGTCGTATCTTACTGACACTTCACAAAGAAATGTCCGTTTTGGTCCATTCAATAAAATAGGTGACGCTGCATAACGCCGACAAGCTTCATGATTGTGAATTATTTAAAGTCGTATCTTACTGACACTTCACAAAGAAATGTCCGTTTTGGTCCATTCAATAAAATAGGTGACGCTGCATAACACCGACAAGCTTCATGATTGTGAATTATTTAAAGTATATTACTGACACTTCACAAAGAAATGTCCGTTTTGGTCCATTCAATAAAATAGGTGACGCTGCATAACGCCGACAAGCTTCATGATTGTGAATTATTTAACGTCGTATCTTCTTGACACTTCACAAAGAAATGTCCGTTTTGTTCCATTCAATAAAAGAGGTGACGCTGCATAACACCGACAAGCTTCATGATTGTGAATTATTTAAAGTCGTATATTACTGACACTTCACAAAGAAATGTCCGTTTTGGTCCATTCAATAAAATAGGTGACGCTGCATAACGCCGACAAGCTTCATGATTGTGAATTATTTAAAGTCGTATCTTACTGACACTTCACAGAGATACATGTACGTTTTGGTCCATTCAATCAGATAGGTGACGCTACATAACACCAACAAGCGTCATGATTGTGAATTATTTAAAGTCGTATCTTACTGACACTTCATAGAGATACATGTACGTTTTGGTCCATTCAATCAGATAGGTGACGCTGCGCCAACACCGACAAGCTTCATGATTTGTAAGATTATTTAAAGTCTGACTATCTTACTGGCCGCCCAGAAACAATCTCCGTTTGGTCCATTATAATGTATCGGTGTGCTACATAACACCAATAAGCTTCATGATTGTGAATTATTTAAAGTCGTATCTTACTGACAATACACAAATAAATGTCCGTTTTGGTCCATACAATCAAATAGGTAATGTGCATAACACCAATAAGCTTCATGATTGTGAATTATTTAAAGTCGTATCTTACTGACAATACACAAAGAAATGTCTGTTTTGGTCGATTCAATCAAATAGGTGACGCTGCATAACACCAATAAGCTTCATGATTATGAATTATTTAAAGTCGTATCTTACTGACAATACACAAAGAAATGTCCGTTTTGGTCGATTCAATAAAATAGGTGACGCTGCATAACACCAATAAGCTTCATGATTGTGAATTATTTAAAGTCGTATCTTACTGAAAGCACTTCACAAAAAGAAATATCCGTTTGCACGAGTCCATTCAATAAAATGGTGACGCTTCCGCCTTCGACAAGCTTCATGATTGTAAAGATTATTTAAGTGTATCTACTGGCCGCTGAAGAAAAGAAATGTCATTTGGTCCATTCAATAAAATAGGTGACGCTGCATAACACCACGACCGACTTCATGATTGTGAATTATTTAAAGTCGTATCTGCAACACTTCAGAAGAAATGTCCGTTTTGGTCCATTCAATGAAATAGGTGACGCTTTATAACACCGACAAGCTTCGCTGATTGTAAGATTGGCTAAAATCGTATCTTACTGACACTTCAGAAACAAATGTCGTTTTGGTCCATTCTATCAAATAGGTGGCACTGCATAACACCAACAAGCTTCATGATTGTGAATTATTTAAAGTCATATCTTACACTACACAAAGATATGTCAGTTTTGGTCCATTCTATCAAATAGGTGGCGCTGCATAACACCAACAAGCTTCATGATTGTGAATTATTTAAAGTCGTATCTTACTAACACTTTACAAAGATATGTCAGTTTTGGTCCATTCTATCAAATAGGTGGCACTGCATAACACCAACAAGCTTCATGATTGTGAATTATTTAAAGTCATATCTTACTGACGCTACAAAAGAAATATCCGTTTGGTCCATTTCAATGGAAATAGGTGGCTAGCTGCCACCAACGCCGACAAACTTCGCAGTTATTAATTACTTAAATTTGTATCTACTGGCCGCTTCACAAAAGAAATGTCCGTTTTGGGGTCCATTCAATAAAATAGGTGACGCTGCATAACGCCGACAAGAAGCTTCATGATTGTTAATTACTTAAAGTCGTATCTTACTGACACTTCACAAAGAAATGTCCGTTTTGGTCCATTCAATAAAATAGGTGACGCTGCATAACGCCGACAAGCTTCATGATTGTGAATTATTTAAAGTCGTATCTTACTGACACTTCACAAAGAAATGTCCGTTTTGGTCCATTCAATAAAATAGGTGACGCTGCATAACACCGACAAGCTTCATGATTGTTAATTACTTAAAGTCGTATCTTACTGACACTTCACAAAGAAATGTCCGTTTTGGTCCATTCAATAAAATAGGTGACGCTGCATAACGCCGACAAGCTTCATGATTTGTAGATTAGCTTAAAGTCAATATATTACTGGCCGCTACAAAATGCTCCGTTTTGGTCCATTCAATCAGATAGGTGATGCTGCATAACACCAACAAGCGTCATGATTGTGAATTATTTAAAGTCATATCTTACTGACACTTCACAGAGATACATGTACGTTTTGGTCCATTCAATCAGATAGGTGACGCTGCATAACACCAACAAGCGTCATGATTGTGAATTATTTAAAGTCGTATCTTACTGACACTTCACAAAGATACATGTACGTTTTGGTCCATTCAATCAGATAGGTGACGCTACATAACACCAGCAAGCGTCATGATTGTGAATTATTTAAAGTCGTATCTTGCGGCACTTCGAAACCATAGTATTATTAAAATTCAATGGAAATGGGTGACGCTGCATAGCACCGACAGAAACTGCATGATTGTGAATTATTAAAGTCATTATCTTACTGACACTTCACAAAGAAATGTCCGTTTTAGTCCATTCAATAAAATAGCTGACGCTGCATAACACCGATAAAGCTTCATGATTGTGAATTGGCCCCCAAAATTAAGTATCTACACAACTACAAAAGTATGCATTTTGGTCCATTCAATAAAATAGGTGACGCTGCATAACGCCGACAAGCTTCATGATTGTGAATTATTCAACGTCGTATCTTCTTGACACTTCACAAAGAAATGTCCGTTTTGTTCCATTCAATAAAATAGGTGACGCTGCATAACACCGACAAGCTTCATGATTGTGAATTATTTAAAGTCGTATATTACTGACACTTCACAAAGAAATGTCCGTTTTGGTCCATTCAATAAAATAGGTGACGCTGCATAACGCCGACAAGCTTCATGATTGTGAATTATTTAAAGTCGTATCTTACTGACACTTCAGAAAGAAATGTCCGTTTTGGTCCATTCAATAAAATAGGTGACGCTGCATAACACCGACAAGCTTCATGATTGTGAATTATTTAAAGTCGTATCTTACTGACACTTCAGAAAGAAATGTCCGTTTTGGTCCATTCAATAAAATAGGTGACGCTGCATAACACCGACAAGCTTCATGATTGTGAATTATTTAAAATCGTATCTTACTGACACTTCAGAAACAAATGTCCGTTTTGGTCCATTCAATAAAATAGGTGACGCTGCATAACACCGACAAGCTTCATGATTGTGAATTACTTAAAGTCGTATCTTACTGACACTTCACAAAGAAATGTCCGTTTTGGTCCATTCAATAAAATAGCTGACGCTGCATAACACCAATAAGCTTCATGATTGTGAATTATTTAAAATCGTATCTTACTGACACTTCACAAAGAAATGTCCGTTTTGGTCCATTCAATAAAATAGGTGACGCCGCATAACACCGACAAGCTTCATGATTGTGAATTATTTAAAGTATATTACTGACACTTCACAAAGAAATGTCCGTTTTGGTCCATTCAATAAAATAGGTGACGCTGCATAACACCGACAAGCTTCGTGATTGTGAATTATTTAAAGTCATATTTTACTGACACTTCACAAAGAAATGTCCGTTTTGGTCCATTCAATAAAATAGGTGACGCTGCATAACACCGACAAGCTTTATGATTGTGAATTATTTAAAGTCGTATCTTACTGACACTTCAGAAACAAATGTCCGTTTTGGTCCATTCAATAAAATAGGTGACGCTGCATAACACCGACAAGCTTCATGATTGTGAATTATTTAAAGTCGTATCTTACTGACACTTCACAAAGAAATGTCCGTTTTGGTCCATTCAATAAAATAGCTGACGCTGCATAACACCGACAAGCTTCATGATTGTGAATTATTTAAAGTCGTATCTTACTGACACTTCACAAAGAAATGTCCGTTTTGGTCCATTCAATAAAATAGGTGACGCTGCATAACACCGACAAGCTTCATGATTGTGAATTATTTAAAGTCGTATCTTACTGACACTTCAGAAACGAATGTCCGTTTTGGTCCATTCAATAAAATAGGTGACGCTGCATAACACCGACAAGCTTCATGATTGTGAATTATTTAAAGTCGTATCTTACTGACACTTCACAAAGAAATGTCCGTTTTGGTCCATTCAATAAAATAGCTGACTCTGCATAACACCGATAAGCTTCATGATTGTGAATTATTTAAAGTCGTATCTTACTGACACTTCACAAAGAAATGTCCATTTTGGTCCATTCAATAAAATAGGTGACGCTGCATAACACCGACAAGCTTCATGATTGTGAATTATTTAAAGTCGTATCTTACTGACACTTCAGAAACAAATGTCCGTTTTGGTCCATTCAATAAAATAGGTGACGCTGCATAACACCGACAAGCTTCATGATTGTGAATTATTTAAAGTCGTATCTTACTGACACTTCACAAAGAAATGTCCGTTTTGGTCCATTCAATAAAATAGGTGACGCTGCATAACACCGATAAGCATCATGATTGTGAATTATTTAAAGTCGTATCTTACTGACACTTCACAAAGAAATGTCCGTTTTGGTCCATTCAATAAAATAGGTGACGCTGCATAACACCGACAAGCTTCATGATTGTGAATTATTTAAAGTCGTATATTACTGACACTTCACAAAGAAATGTCCGTTTTGGTCCATTCAATAAAATAGGTGACGCTGTACAACACCGACAAGCTTCAAGCCGAAGTTCAATGTTCCGAATTTTTAGCTGTCCGAAGATGTCGACGAGGTACGCTAGTCGTAGTTCCCATCTATGATGTTTTGAGTCTGTTTATTGAGAGCTTTGAGAAAACGTTTATTTACTGTAGCCGCCCGGATGTAGCTATCCCGGATCTTAAGTCTAACTCGATACGCTAGGTGGCGATACCAGTCACTCAGTTAGTCAGTAATTGAACTATACAGAGTTGAACACTACATCCCTCCCCAAACTGGATAAAAGATACAGCTTTCAGAAAAAAAAACATTAGTAAAAATGCATAGGCCCGATTACATAGTGCCCTTGCATGGAAAAAACAATTACTAGCCAGACTACAACATTGTTATGGGTAGTGTCTGTATGACAAGGCATTATTATGTTAGTGATACGAATTAGTACACATCGTAGTCTTCGAGATGTCGCGGGCGATTGCGCATGCGAGCTGGATAGCGAGGCATCTCGTCGACGTCACCAGGCAGGATTTGCTGATCTTCGGTGTCACCGATGTCACCGGTGCTGATGTCATCATCCCAGCTCGACTCATCTTCCGATTCGACTACGTCGCTCGTGACGTGTTTGAAGAATGACGAATTTCGCGTCACTCGATGCGTTCCACGCTGCGCAGTGACCATGGAACCTTTGACGTGTGTGACGTGGTACGGACGTGGATCATACGCTGGGTCGATTTTGCGCCTCCTCATCGGCGGTTTGATGATGACCGCGACACCTTCCTTGATGGTCGAAGGCTTGACGTACGCTTTGTCGTCAGCTGCACGTTTCATCTTCGCTTTGTTGTTCTGGTCGCGTTGTTGTACGTCCTTCCTGTTGAACGGCTCGGGTGTCGTTTGTGGCAACTTAACCTTCATCCATCGTCCGTGTAGAAGTGTTGCTGGAGGAGATCCGGTTGTCGCATGTGGAGTTGCGCGATAGTTGCGAAGGAACCGATTCATCTCGGCTCTCCAGTCTTTCTGCTCACAGATAGATGTTTTGATGACTCTCTTCACCGTTCGCATGAAACGCTCGACTTCGGCGTTCGCTCGCGGCCAGTACGGAGTGATCTTCCTGTGGCGGAAACCGAGATCTGAAGCAAAGTTTGCAAAGTCACGACTGTTAAACGGTGGACGTTGTCCGTTCGAAGTGTGTCGGGCGTACCATACTCTGACAATACTTTGTTCAAACGAGGGATCACCACGTTTGCCGATGTTGACGATACGATTTCAACGATCGGGAATCTTGAGTAATCGTCCATTAGGACCAGCAAGTATTGTCCCATGGGTAGTTCTGCGAAATCTGCGCTGATTTCTGTCCAGGGCGCTGTGGGTAGTGGACTCATCTGCAAAGGTTCACGTTTGACCTCTGGCACAGACGCTTGACACGCAATGCATGATTTGACACGACGTTCGACCATCTTGTCGATGCCGGGGAACCAAATCTTCTCTCGCAGCAATGCTTTTGTCTTCACGATTCCCTGATGACCTTCGTGGGCAAGGTCGACCGCGCATTTCTGCAGTGTTGCGGGGATGGCCATCCGATGACCACGAAGAATGGTGTCACCGTCAACTGTGGTCGTCAGCTCGTTCTTCAGCAGTTGGTAGGACTTGTACGACTCGACGTCTACCTTGTCTGACAAGTTTTGCTGCCATTTTCCAGTGCGTAGGGCTTGCACTACAGCTTGTAGTGTCGCGTCGGCCATTGTTGCGCATCGCACTTGTTCGATCGACATCGCTTTCGGCACGGAGTTGATCGAGATGTAATCGATGAACTCCTCAGCGACCTTCTCTTCACGGGAAGTCTGACGCGTTTGTTGGCATGGGTGTCGTGACAAGAAGTCTGCAGGGTTATCTGACCCCGGACGGTAGACCACGGTGGCGTTGTAGGGCTGCAACCTGATTGCCCACCGCTCGATGCGTGCTGTTGGTTGAGACTTTGGGTTGCCGTAGATCGACACTAGCGGTTTGTGGTCAGTGAATACCACGACCGGTTGACCGTAGACGTATAGGTGAAAGTGTTCACAGGCCCATACGATGGCCAGCGCCTCGCGTTCGGTCTGGGAGTACCTCTGCTCCACGGCGGTTAGCGCACGACTGCCGTACGCGATGACACGCTCGTCTGACTCGGCACTCTGTGTGAGGATTGCGCCAAGGCCGACAGGACTGGCGTCCACGTAGATTGCCGTTTTCTTTCGCTCATCAAAGTACGCCAGCACCGGCGCCTTCGATAGCGATTGACGTATAGAGGCGAGAGACGTGCTGCACTCATCCGTCCAGTTCCAAAGCGCATCTTTCTTCGTCAACTCTCGTAGAGGTTGCGTCATCGTCGCGTAACCAGGGATGAATCTCGCACAGAAGTTGGACATGCCGAGAAGACTTCTGACCTGCGTTGCGTTTGACGGAGTGTCGATATTCTGGATCGCTGACACCTTCTTTGGATCAGCAGAGAGTCCTCCTCGGGAGAAGACGTACCCGAAGAACTCAAGCTTGCCCTTGTTGTAAGAGCATTTCTTTTTGTTCAGCGTGAGACCATGTTCGCGCAGTCGTTGGAACGTCGCCTTCAGGTGCTGATCGTGCTCCTTCTGCGTTGCGCCGAACATTCTGGAACACTTCGGCTGCCTAGACACACCGAAATTGAGACGTTTATATCTCCACAGGCCGATGTGCGTGGAGAAAGTGGTGATAGGTCGCGATGACGGTTCGAGTTCCAGCTGATTGTAGCCTTGGTTCAAGTCGAGTTTGCTGAACACAGCTGCAACGTTGAGGTCGTTTACAAGCTCGTTGATGGTCGGCGTGATGTGACGTTCTCGCGTGATCGCCTGATTCGCTTGGCGCATGTCGACACACACCCGGATCTGACATTCACTTTTCCGTTTCGGTACTACGACCAATGGCGATACCCAGGGCGTTGCCCCCTCGACGCGCTCGATGACGCCGAGTTCCTCGTCTCGCTTCAACTCCTGTTCCAGTTGCTGCCTGACGTGAAACGGGATCCTCCTGTGTGGTTGCGCAACAGGTTGCACCGTCTCGTCGACGTGTAATTTCACTTTGAAATCCTTTAGTTGACCGAGACCTTGGAAAAGGTCGTCATACTCGGAGACTAAGCGATCGATAGCTGTAGCCTGTGGCTGGTTGGTCGATAGCGGTTGCACGACTCGTACCAGATGAAGTCGCTTTGGCGTCTTCCATCCTAGAAGTGAGCCACCTGAGCCCGCTACAACATAGAACAGTTCGTCACTTTGTTGTGTTGCAGATTTCACAGTGGC
>CM034531.1:59991349-60034893 GCA_020002185.1 Paraescarpia echinospica
TATACCATACATATCTATATGGTGTACTGCACTGGTGTGTGTACAGACTATTGTTTCTTATAACGTTCTATGTGACAAGTTTGGGGCAATATTTACACTTTATAATAAATTGTAGTGATGGCTTTGAAGCATAAGCCGATTGCAACTATAACACAAATCCAACCCCAGGCTCCTATTAACACCCTTATATAGGAACAGGAACAGGAACACAAAATATTTATTTCTCCCAAAATACACAATACAACAACTTATTGTTACAACAACAACAAAAACACAATACATTGTAATCCAGTCAACATGAAAATAACAGTTTATAATGTATGGGTGAACAATAAAAGATCATGTCATAATAAGGAAGAGGAGACTCCTACTAAGACTAAATATAGTCAATGTCTTGGAGTTATATGGTCCATGTGTTGTGAGGTGACAGGAATGAATGATCAATGGTGGCACATTCACAGATAATTAAGAACAGATACTTGCCAGATTTACATAGGTTTTGTGTGAGAGTTGTCAATGTAGTTGTATTTCTATCATCCTCACGCCCTTCCTGATATCTCCCACTTCCGGTGGACAGAAACACTGTCGTTCTTCACTTACAAAAACAGCAAATAACCGAATAACTGAAAGAAATGAAACTCGGTGTGTTTTGGATGGTGCTGACTTTATTTTGTGATGAAATATGTTCATGTCTATAGTATAACCATAAAGAAGCTTGCAGCTCTTGAACTTCTCCGGGATGTGTAATACTAATAATACTAATACAGTACTAATGTTTTCTTGGAAGGTCACCTTCAACTTCAGAAGATTTCCTTCAAGCTGAAAGACACACATCTGGAAGGTCAAAGACGATGGTAAGTAATTTTACTGCACCAAACAATGAGACCTGTTTTCAGGAAACCAGTTGTTGAACCAAGAGAGTTGTCCAGAAAAACAGGAAGCTGAGGTGTTCACAATAACAGGCAACATTTTTGTTTTTTAATGTAATGTTTTAAAAGGACAATCAATTATTAAATTTTGAAACTTCCTCTACTATTGTAGATGAATTTTCTACATTCTGCCATAAAGGAAAGTTCTGTGAATTTATTATCTGTATATTGAGCAAAATGTTAACAGTCATCACATGGCACAACCAAGTAAATAATAAAAATATTTGTTTTATATCGAGTTTGCCTAAATGCCTTTCCCTTGACCCATGACAGACCTGTCTATCCAAAACCAATTTATCTGGGAATTATTCAACCATGTTGCAGTCAGTGCACAAAACATGTCCATTCTCAAAACTCCTGTTTACCAGGTACTGATTTATAAAAATACAGCCGAGTGAACTTGGCCAAGGTAGAAGGAAAGGTATTGTCAGGCGTTTTGCCTCTTTCTTGCTAGTGATGTGCGACCTCAATGTTTTGTGGGTCCTCACAGTACAGTGTGTTGCAGACCTTCGCTGTGCTGCTGGGCCTCACTATGCTGCACGGCCTCGCTGTGTTGCAGGGCCTCGCTGTGTTGTAGGGCCTTGCTGTGCCTCAGGCCCTCACTGTACTGGATGGCCTTGCTATGTTGCAGGGCGTTGCTGTATTGCAGGGCCTCACTGTGTTGCAGGGCCTCATTGTGTTGCAGGGCCTCAATGTGTTGCAGGGCCTCACTGTATTGCATGGCCTTGCTGTTTTGCAGGGCCTTGCTGTGCTGCAGGGCCTCACTCTGTTGCAGGGCCTCAATGTGTTGCAAGGCCATTCTGTGTTGCAGGGCCTCACTGTGTTACAAGGCCATGTTGCAGGGCATCACTGTGTCACAGGGCCATGCTGTACTGCAGGACCTCACTCTGTTGCAGGGCCTCAATGTGTTGCAAGGCCATTCTGTTTTGCAGGGCCTCACTGTGTTACAAGGCCATGTTATGCTGCAGGGCCTCACTGTGTTGAAGGGCCTCAATGTGCTGCAGGGCCTTGCTGTGTAGCAGGGCCTCACTGAGTTGCTAGGCCATGCTGTGCTTCAAGGCCTCACTGTGTTGCAAGGCCATGCTGTGCTGCAGGGCCTCACTGTGTTGCAGGGCCTCGCTGTACTGCATGGCCTTGCTGTGCTGCAGGGCCTCACTGTGTTGCAAACCATGCTGTGTTGCAGGGCCTCACTGTGCTGCATGGTTCAGCAGAATCATTTCCATCACATCTATGCCACTGTGTTGGCTACACGTGATGTTCCACACAAGACTAACTATAATTGCTACAAATCCATACTGTAGTGTGTTGTATTGTGATGGTGTGCACTAAGAGAGAGTGTGACACCATCAACTGATGGGTCGGCCACTCAGCCTCCATTGTTGTCTGTTGTATTGTAATGGTGTCCACTAAGAGAGAGTGTGACACCATCAACTGATGGGTCAGCCACTCAGCCTCCATTGTTGTCTGTTGTATTGTAATGGTGTGCACTAAGAGAGAGTGTGACACCATCAACTGATGGGTCAGCCACTCAGCCTCCATTGTTGTCTGTTGTATTGTAATGGTGTGCACTAAGAGAGAGTGTGACACCATCAACTGATGGGTCAGCCACTCAGCCTCCATTGTTGTCTGTTGTATTGTAATGGTGTACACTAAGAGAGAGTGTGACACCATCAACAGATGGGTCGGCCACTCAGCCTCCATTGTTGTCTGTTGTATTGTAAAGGTGTCCACTAAGAGAGAGTGTGACACCATCAACTGATGGGTCAGCCACTCAGCCTCCATTGTTGTCTGTTGTATTGTAATGGTGTCCACTAAGAGAGAGTGTGACACCATCAACTGATGGGTCAGCCACTCAGCCTCCATTGTTGTCTGTTGTATTGTAATGGTGTGCACTAAGAGAGAGTGTGACACCATCAACTGATGGGTCGGCCACTCAGCCTCCATTGTTGTCTGTTGTATTGTAATAGTGTACACTAAGAGAGACTGTGACACCATCAACTGATGGGTCGGCCACTCAGCCTCCATTGTTGTCTGTTGTATTGTAATGGTGTGCACTAAGAGAGAGTGTGACACCATCAGCTGATGGGTCGGCCACTCAGCCTCCATTGTTGTCTGTTGTATTGTAATGGTGTACACTAAGAGAGAGTGTGACACCATCAACTGATGGGTCGGCCACTCAGCCTCCATTGTTGTCTGTTGTATTGTAATGGTGTACACTAAGAGAGACTGTGACACCATCAACTGATGGGTCGGCCACTCAGCCTCCATTGTTGTCTGTTGTATTGTAATGGTGTACACTAAGAGAGACTGTGACACCATCAACTGATGGGTCGGCCACTCAGCCTCCATTATTGTCTGTTGTATTGTAATGGTGTGCACTAAGAGAGAGTGTGACACCATCAGCTGATGGGTCGGCCACTCAGCCTCCATTGTTGTCTGTTGTATTGTAATGGTGTACACTAAGAGAGAGTGTGACACCATCAACTGATGGGTCGGCCACTCAGCCTCCATTGTTGTATGTTGTATTGTAATGGTGTGCACTAAGAGAGAGTGTGACACCATCAACTGATGGGTCGGCCACTCAGTCTCCATTGTTGTCTGTTGTATTGTAATGGTGTGCACTAAGAGAGAGTGTGACACCATCAACTGATGGGTCGGCCACTCAGCCTCCATTGTTGTCTGTTGTATTGTAATGGTGTACACTAAGAGAGAGTGTGACACCATCAACTGATGGGTCAGCCACTCAGCCTCCATTGTTGTCTGTTGTATTGTAATGGTGTACACTAAGAGAGAGTGTGACACCATCAACTGATGGGTCGGCCACTCAGCCTCCATTGTTGTCTGTTGTATTGTAATGGTGTACACTAAGAGAGAGTGTGACACCATCAACAGGTCAAGACACGTCCTAATGGTCAGCTCCCTCAACTAACCACTGATGGAACGTTGCCATTTCCTTTGTCCAACAACGCCTGGTCATCCACACTGGTTCACTCAGCTGACTGCACAGGACTCCCCTCCCCGATGTGCAAAATGAATCCAGGACATAGACCCATTTTGACATAACCCTTGAACATAACCCCCACTGGACAAAATTCCTCTGAACAAATTCCCCTGCATATACCCCCTCTAAACAAAACCTGTTTTGTCCTTTGGGGTTTGACTGAAGATGTTATGTTCAGTTATCACAAATTCAGTACATAACCCTGTCTGGACACCATTCAACTTAAGATTTCCTGGATGTATACCCTCTGGACAAAATCTGTTTAATTCTGACGGGTTTATATGGTGATTTTTCCCAAGGGGTTATGTCCAGTTAGCATGTTCGATGCAGAATGGGATATTGCCCAGCATTCCTGTATTTTAATAGTAATTCCATGGATGTGTCTTGTGTGATTCATCACTACAAAATAAGGTTTTCATTAGAAGTCTGGATGTCGATGACCACCTATAGTTGGAGAGCTGATTCTAGTATAGCATGAATTACACCGTGCCAGGATCAACGAAATCAGCGCATTTTGTAACATAACATTAAACGTCAGCAGAATGTTTGCAGTGACTTCAGTAACCTGTGCTATTATTGCACAGTTAGCACAGGAAACATTGCACATTGGCTAACTGTTGTCCATGCCAATGTAAACTATGTTCTTATATAGCAATGTATCCATTCCTTAAGTCTGCTCAAAGTGCTTCAGATTTCACTCACTGTCCCTGGCAAACCTGTTCATTCGAACACCATCTTGACATCACTGGGAAGCATTCAGCCATGCTACTATTGATGCACCAAGACTGTTCATACACAAATATCCACCACTATCTATTGCCAGATATTCATTCATAAATCTAAGTGAACTGTAGCAACATTGAGTGAATGAACTTGCCCAAGGTTCGCCGTGGCAGCAGGAGGGTTCAAACCCATATATTGTCTCAATTTATATGAGAATCCGATGCTTTAATCATTTTTCCAGTCAGGGCCCCTCCACAATATTTTTGTATTCCTATATTGTTATTTCTTAATTCCTATACATTCTGAATTCCTACAATATGTCCGCATTGTGATTCCTCTGAACTGTAGCATGTGCCTGTGTCTGCAGTTCTGAACTTTGTTGGCAGGTCATACTGGAACCTATATTGCAAGATCTTGCTGCAAAGTTACATTCATTGGTAAGTTTCTTTCAGTAAAATAAACAGCATAAAATGCATTTAATTTTTAGGAGAAGCATATGAATTCCCAACTGAACAATGATACAAAGTTCATAGTTGCTTTATTTAGAAACAATTACCATCAATGATTCATTTGCAAAGCTAGCCTTTATCTGAAGGTATTTCTAATTGACTGCTATTTCAGCCCCTCGCTGTAGATCTACACTTGTACGGAAAAAAAACAGCAACATTGTTTGCATAAGTATAATGCACTATGGGCATGTCACACGTGACATTCATCGGCTGCATGTTGTAGTAAATAATGTGCTAATTCCAGTTACTTCCTGCTGTTAATACAATGCTAGTAGCAGCCTTCATAAAACTAAAATCATCCGGCAAAAACAGGACATGCTTCTAATACATCACTTCTTTGGCCAGCCTCTTTTTATACCATACACGTTGTTTGTTTTAGAAACCAGCTGGCTTAGTAGTTATATTGTTCTCAGCACAAGACAGTTATCTAATTTTCACTAATGTTTGTAAACATCAAGTGTCTTTGACCCAATATTTATGTGTTTTCAGCCACTGTGTGGATGACACTGTTTATTTATAATAATTTATTTTATATGTTACAAATTTGTGCTGTATTTCCTATAATTTGTTACAAAATTCTTTCTGTTTGAAGTAAACAGCACTTTCAATCTCTAAGTCAACACTTTTTCCAGATAAACACATCATGCCCATAATGCTAGCGTATATTATTATTACAAAATTCTGTTCCCCTGAAACGATATTGTTATATTAACAAGGTTCTGTTGTATAGCCTATCCTGGTACATATTGTTATATTAACAAGGTTCTGTTGTACAGCCTATCCTTATACATATTGTTATATTAACAAGGTTCTGTTGTACAGTCTATCCTTATACATATTGTTATATTAACAAGGTTCTGTTGTATAGCCTATCCTGATACATATTGTTATATTAACAAGGTTCTGTTGTACAGCCTATCCTGGTACATATTGTTATATTAACAAGGTTCTGTTGTACAGTCTATCCTTATACATATTGTTATATTAACAAGGTTCTGTTGTATAGCCTATCCTGATACATATTGTTGTATTAACAAGGTTCTGTTGTATAGCCTATCCTGATACATATTGTTATATTCTTGAAAGGATTAATGTTCTGGATTATTGGTATTAGACATTATATATGGTTATCTCTCAAGAATTTTGATTGTATACTGAATATTTTGGTTGCTTCACATTGTCTCTATTAGCAGACCCATGCACTTTGCTAATGAATGATAATGATACTGTTATCGCTTGATTTATTGCAGTAAAAAGTAATGAGCAGGAAAAACACTGCTACTGAATAACTGATGTATCGCCCAGCTTCTTATGTGACAATAATTATGTCATCAACAAAGCCTGTTAACCCTTTGTGTTCCGGGACTGGCACAGTGTCCCTGCATCTGTCTCTGCTGGGCTAACTGCTGAGACACTGTAAAACACATTCTGCCAGTATTTATGATTAAAACTAAAACATCCCAATTGTGTCAGGATTACATTGGCCTGCATCTGGGATTGATGGCTTGTGACGACAGATAGTCATTTTTGGTTTAAATCACCTTTTAAAATTGGATTTGCATGGCCTAGATCAGCTTGTTGCTTAGAGTATTATGACCTGATGGTGAGAGTGACAGGGCCATGTATTATGACTTGATGGTGAGTGTCAGGGCTGTGTATTATGACTTGATGGTGAGTGACAGGGCCGTGTATTATGACTTGATGGTGAGAGTGTCAGGGCCGTGTATTATGACTTGATGGTGAGAGTGACAGGGCCGTGTATTCAGGGCAGCAGGGAGGATGTTACACCTGGTTTTAATTTAATGGACAAATAAGTTCTTCAACAAAGACAGAAGGGGCTGATCCCTTTTTCTTGTCAGCAACACAAGTGCTTTCCTCAAGAGGAGTTGTGTGATATGTGACTGTGTGCTTGCATGTGCATGTGTGTAGCATAGGTCAGTGTTAGTCGGCATGTAACACATGTCTCTGTGAAGTGATGTGTAACACTGATCTGTGTGAAGTGATGTGTTAACACTGGTCTGTGTGAAGTGACGTATAACACAGATCTGAGTGAAGTGATGTGTAACACTGATCTGTGTGAAGTGATGTGTTAACACTGGTCTTTGTAAAGTGATGTATAACACATATCTGAGTGAAGTTATGTGTAACACTGATCTGTGTGAAGTGATGTGTTAACACTGGTCTGTGTGAAATGATGTGTGACACTGATCTGTGGGAAGTGATGTGTTAATACTGGTCTGTGTGAAGTGGTGTATTAACACTGGTCAATGTGAAGTGATGTGTAACATAGATCTAAGTGAAGTGACGTGTAACACAGATCTGTGTGAATTGATGTGTAACACTGGTCTGTGTGAAGTGATGTGTAACACTGATCTGTGGGAAGTGATGTGTTAATACTGGTCTGTGTGAAGTGGTGTATTAACACTGGTCAATGTGAAGTGATGTGTAACATAGATCTAAGTGAAGTGACGTGTAACACAGATCTGTGTGAATTGATGTGTAACACTGGTTTGTGTGAAGTGATGTGTAACACTGATCTGTGTGAAGTGATGTGTTATTACTAGTCTGTGAAGTGATGTGTTAACACTGGTCTGTGTTAAGTGACATGCAACACAGATCTGTGTGAAATGACGTGAAACACAGATATGTGTGAAGTGATATGTTAACAATGGTCTGTTTGAAATGACGTGTAACACAGATCTGTGTGAAGTGACGTGTAACACAGATCTGTGTGAAGTGATGTGTAACACTGATCTGTGTGAAGTGATGTGTTATTACTAGTCTGTGTGAAGTGATGTGTTAACAATGGTCTGTGTGAAGTGACGTGTAACACAGATCTGTCACCAAAAGCTGAATGTCAGATCTAGTAAAGTATGCCCAGTTGATTGAATAAAGGATATGTCAGATGGACAAAGTCAGGGTGACATTTAATTGTTGTTCAGGTAAATGTTAACTAACACGATGGGGAAGTGCATGTCATATGGGAACACGTGCCTGAAAACTATTTTGTAACAAAGAAACTTTGTCGTGGCAGGCGTTTGAAAACTTTCTCAGCTCAAAATCTACAAACAAATTTCACATTTGCCAGAGGCCTCAAATTTTGTGTTTCAAATGTCAACATATTAGGGGCTGCATGAGCTGGCAGACCCCCAGGTCTAAGATACAATGTTAATTATTGTTTGAGTGTGAATGTTGTTGGTTATTGTTAGAGCTGACAGTAATAATGATATAATAATGAGACAACATATTAGGGGCTACATGAGCTGGCAGACCCCCAAGTCTAAGATACAATGTTAATTATTGTTTGAGTGTGAATGTTGTTGGTTATTGTTAGAGCTGATAGTGATAATGATATAATAATGAGACAACATATCAGGGGCTACATGAGCTGGTAGACCCCAGGTCTAAGATACAATGTTAATTATTGTTTGAGTGTGAATGTTGTCGGTTATTGATAGAGCTGACAGTAATAATGATATAATAATGAGACAACATATTAGGGGCTACATGAGCTGGCAGACCCCAGGTCTAAGATACAATGTTAATTATTGTTTGAGTGTGAATGTTGTTGGTTATTGTTAGAGCTGACAGTGATAATGATATAATAATGAGACAACATATTAGGGGCTACATGAGCTGGTAGACCCCAGGTCTAAGATACAATGTTAATTATTGTTTGAGTGTGAATGTTGTTGGTTATTGTTAGAGCTGATAGTGATAATGATATAATAATGAGACAACATATCAGGGGCTACATGAGCTGGTAGACCCCAGGTCTAAGATACAATGTTAATTATTGTTTGAGTGTGAATGTTGTCGGTTATTGATAGAGCTGACAGTAATAATGATATAATAATGAGACCACATATTAGGGGCTACATGAGCTGGCAGACCCCAGGTCTCAGATACAATGTTAATTATTGTTTGAGTGTGAATGTTGTTGGTTATTGTTAGAGCTGACAGTGATAATGATATAATGATGAGACAACATATTAGGGGCTACATGAGCTGGCAGACCCCCAGGTCTAAGATACAATGTTAATTATTGTTTGAGTGTGAATCTTGTTGGTTATTGATAGAGCTGACAGTGATAATGATATAATGATGAGACAACATATTAGGGGCTACATGAGCTGGCAGACCCCCAGGTCTAAGATACAATGTTAATTATTGTTTGAGTGTGAATGTTGTTGGTTATTGTTAGAGCTGACAGTGATAATGATATAATGATGAGACAACATATTAGGGGCTACATGAGCTGGCAGACCCCCAGGTCTAAGATACAATGTTAATTATTGTTTGAGTGTGAATGTTGTTGGTTATTGATAGAGCTGACAGTGATAATGATATAATGATGAGACAACATATTAGGGGCTACATGAGCTGGCAGACCCCCAGGTCTAAGATACAATGTTAATAATTGTTTGAGTGTGAATGTTGTCGGTTATTGATAGAGCTGACAGTGATAATGATATAATGATGAGACAACATATTAGGGGCTACATGAGCTGGCAGACCCCCAGGTCTAAGATACAATGTTAATTATTGTTTGAGTGTGAATGTTGTTGGTTATTGATAGAGCTGACAGTGATAATGATATAATGATGAGACAACATATTAGGGGCTACATGAGCTGGCAGACCCCCAGGTCTAAGATACAATGTTAATTATTGTTTGAGTGTGAATGTTGTTGGTTATTGATAGAGCTGACAGTGATAATGATATAATGATGAGACAACATATTAGGGGCTACATGAGCTGGCAGACCCCCAGGTCTAAGATACAATGTTAATTATTGTTTGAGTGTGAATGTTGTTGGTTATTGTTAGAGCTGACAGTGATAATGATATAATGATGAGACAACATATTAGGGGCTACATGAGCTGGCAGACCCCCAGGTCTAAGATACAATGTTAATTATTGTTTGAGTGTGAATGTTGTTGGTTATTGATAGAGCTGACAGTGATAATGATATAATGATGAGACAACATATTAGGGGCTACATGAGCTGGCAGACCCCCAGGTCTAAGATACAATGTTAATTATTGTTTGAGTGTGAATGTTGTTGGTTATTGATAGAGCTGACAGTGATAATGATATAATGATGAGACAACATATTAGGGGCTACATGAGCTGGCAGACCCCCAGGTCTAAGATACAATGTTAATTATTGTTTGAGTGTGAATGTTGTTGGTTATTGATAGAGCTGACAGTGATAATGATATAATGATGAGACAACATATTAGGGGCTACATGAGCTGGCAGACCCCCAGGTCTAAGATACAATGTTAATTATTGTTTGAGTGTGAATGTTGTTGGTTATTGTTAGAGCTGACAGTGATAATGATATAATGATGAGACAACATATTAGGGGCTACATGAGCTGGCAGACCCCCAGGTCTAAGATACAATGTTAATTATTGTTTGAGTGTGAATGTTGTCGGTTATTGATAGAGCTGACAGTGATAATGATATAATGATGAGACAACATATTAGGGGCTACATGAGCTGGCAGACCCCCAGGTCTAAGATACAATGTTAATTATTGTTTGAGTGTGAAAGTTGTTGGTTATTGATAGAGCTGACAGTGATAATGATATAATGATGAGACAACATATTAGGGGCTACATGAGCTGGCAGACCCCAGGTCTAAGATACAATGTTAATTATTGTTTGAGTGTGAATGTTGTTGGTTATTGTTAGAGCTGACAGTGATAATGATATAATGATGAGACAACATATTAGGGGCTACATGAGCTGGTAGACCCCCAGGTCTAAGATACAATGTTAATTATTGTTTGAGTGTGAATGTTGTCGGTTATTTATAGAGCTGACAGTGATAATGATATAATGATGAGACAACATATTAGGGGCTACATGAGCTGGCAGACCCCCAGGTCTAAGTTACAATGTTAATTATTGTTTGAGTGTGAATGTTGTCGGTTATTGATAGAGCTGACAGTGATAATTATATAATGATGAGACAACATATTAGGGGCTACATGAGCTGGCAGACCCCAGGTCTAAGATACAATGTTAATTATTGTTTGAGTGTGAATGTTGTTGGTTATTGTTAGAGCTGACAGTGATAATGATATAATGATGAGACAATGTTTCTCTCTGCCAGAAACTATGGCCTTTCAGAGTCGCTTTGCAGTACTAAGACATGAACATTGAGATAATAGAAAACATTAATACCTGTCAATTATAAATATATAAATTAAATTAAATACTAGTTAAAATACAAGTTAAGTAAAAATAGGAATAAATCATAATAGTTAAAGTTGGATACTAAAATGTTCAGAATTCATAACTGTAACCTAAAACATAAAAAGTGAAAAAACTTCACTTAAAAATCACACAGTAACAGTGTTACGCTGTCTGACTAATTGTAGTCAAGGAAGCTGTTGTTAGCTGCATTCAATACTCCAAATGTATACGAGGCGGTGGTCTGGATGAGTTATTGAAACAAGGTTGACATTTATGGGTCCGCTGGGAAACTGTGTGGGCAATACCGCAAAACTTTGACCCAGAAAAAAATATCTCGCAGACAAGGCATGTGATGTTGACAAGATAAATGTGTTACATCACCAACATAAACAGACAGCAGACAGTCATATGTGTCTATGTCACTGTGTCAGCAGCTGGTGACTCATTTCTCAAGGTCACAATGCTGGGTACAAACATACCAAAAATCGTGTCAGAACAGTATTCGTGTAGCATCCAGATTTTCTTTTGAGGGGGCTCTCTAGAGCAAATAGTGGGCTAACCTAGTTATCTGGGGAAGTAAACAGCCCCTGGGGAATACATGCATCCCCATGGGGATCACTCTCATGCCCAACTCCCTGTGTTTACCCTCTGCTGCTGGCTGTATAATTGTTTATACACAGATCATTTGGAATGTTTATTGGTGTGAAGAATTACAAAACGTTTTTCTATGCCACCTCGCCCAAATTATGCAGAAATTGCCGCCTCATAGCTATTTCATATGCCAATTTTTTTTTTGTTCTTTCGCGATATATTCAGCGTCAGTGAGTGGCGCGAAATGACATCACAAAGTCACTTAACGTCGCTCAGAGCAGTTAGGATTTAACTCCATTGGACAAAGTGAAAGATATCACTTGTCAGTTGTCCAATCACAGAATATTCCTGCAGGATCCCCGGTGTCTCCAATGGTGACACCTCGCAGAGTTTCAACATATTAGAAATTCATGTAAAATGGCGCCCAAACGGTAACTTGCATTTTGGTTTATGATGGTGGTGGGAGTGAAAACCTTGCAGGCAGATGGCACTACGTCACTTGTCGGCACTTGTATCGAATCCGGACCCTGTTGAAGCTCAAATAGCGACCCGGTTTGCGCTAGTCTGTGCTGCTGCGGCCGTGAATTAACACACAGCGTGCGTAAAATGAGAGATATACAGTATACAGCAGCGTATGTTGATACAAACCGGAACTACAGTGTATCTCACTGAGGTATCAAAGTTAAGCAAAACTCAAGTTATAACGGCGAAATCAAAGTGGGTCTGGATTTAACGCAAATGCCCACAAGTCTATTCAACTAATAACATGTTCTATGCGGTTTTGTTTTAGCAAAATAAGGAATGTGATTCGTAACATATCTTTGTGCTAAATATATAATACATATTCCGACACAGTTATGCAAACAAACTTTTGGGAAAGTTGATTTGAGTGAAATACTTACGAATATAAACCACCGAAGTTCACTTCTCATAAAAAATGCCTACTACCCAAAACCATGCATACTAATGGGTTACCAATAACTTGGGTTAGACAATGATATGTTTGCACAGCAATTGGATATACTAAACAACTTATACTGTTTTATAAAAAGGACACAATTTGAGAAACGTTCTTGCGATTAATAGAAACATACTTTTGTGGCATTCCATAAATTACTGTTTAATTAATTGTACAACATTCTAGCAACAAATGAAATATAATCTTTTGAACATAAACCACCAATTTACCATAATATTATAATATTAAAATAATTTAAAGGTGATGATGAAAGAGTCTTCAAATGATACCCCTGGATGCTTCCCAGAGGAGTCGAGATGGTGTTCAACTTAACAGATCTGCCAGGGAGTAAAGTATAAAGCGCTTTCAGCAGTCCTGCGCTATATAAGAACTTACCTTTTACTGACTCTGTCAGGTAACAAGGCCTAGGGTCAGTGCAAGAAAAACATAACCACAACCAAGTACCAGTGGTCAAGTGGAAACCACACCTCTACTGAGTAGCAGTGGTAAAATGGAAACCACACCTCAACACGATGAAACAGTCATGATTACTGACTTTTATCAATCATGATTACTACATTTACAAGTCTTGTTGTTTTATATCTTCCCCTCTATATTCAATAGTAAAGATTAAAACATACCTCAGAATGCACCATTTTAAAGCTAGTTTAAAAAAATCTCCGGACCCCCCCTAGCAATGCTCCGCACCTGCGGCGCTCGTGTACCCCACCCCTAACACCTCGCCCGTCATTTTACCCAGGGGAAACACTGATTGTGTTAACTATATATACTTGAATAACTTTTTATTGTTAAAAAAATCTTACTTAAATGGATTAGATTACTATAATAATGGGCCTACCCAGTGTGTCACTAAACATTTGCCTTTGTCACAATCAGAAATATGCACATGACTTCCATCAAGTTTTGCCTTGCCAACAATGTTTATACAAGTAATATATGTGCATTACATTACTTGGGCAGCATGACATCTGCTGGATCAATCATCACTGCCTACAGTTCTCCCTTAAACATCTTTGCCTTATGTTTACACAAGTAATATATGTGCATTACAATACTTGGGCAGCATGACATCTGCTGGATCAATCATCACTGCATACAGTTCTCCCTTCAACATCTTTGCTTTATGTTTACACAAGTAATATATGTGCATTACAATACTTGGGCAGCATGACATCTGCTGGATCAATCATCACTGCATACAGTTCTCCCTTCAACATCTTTGCCTTATGTTTACACAAGTAATATATGTGCATTACAATACTTGGGCAGCATGACATCTGCTGGATCAATCATCACTGCATACAGTTCTCCCTTCAACATCTTTACCTTATGTTTACACAAGTAATATATGTGCATTACAATACTTGGGCAGCATGACATCTGCTGGATCAAACATCACTGCATACAGTTCTCACTTCAACATCTTTGCCTTATGTTTACACAAGTAATATATGTCCATTACATTACTTGGGCAGCATGACATCTGCTGGATCAATCATCAGTGCATACATTTCTTGCTTAAACATCTTTGCCTTATGTTTTTCTCATAAAGAAACATCTGGGACCAAAATTTCAACAACAGAATGACCAAACGCTGCATGTTTTTGGCATCCATTTGGACGGATTTATGGACCTTGTTGCTAGGCAACATGTCATGTGATGGATAGGTCAGTTATCGGGCAATCCATGCAAGAAGCCCATACTCTCAACGTCAGAACTAAGATACGTACTGGTACTAGTATTTAGGAATCTACATTCAATTAACAAAAACTACTACAAACAATGATACTGTTACATAGCCTCTGGACACAGATACACTTGCAAAGATATAGACACTGTATTAAAAAGTGATAATAGTAATTACAGATATATACAAAGATAAAGCAATTATAATTGTTTGACATAATGAGTGGTTTCTATGATTGTGACATATTTGTCTTAATAGGAGTCACTGACTCCTTTTTCGGTGTTCTTTGTTTTACTGTATTTATTATCATCATGAGTTTAGTTATTGTCAAAATATGTATAGATGTATATTGTACACGGTAATTAATATTGGGTCATAAATAAACATCTTGTTCTATACAAGACATTACTGTCAGACTGAGGGTGACATGGTGACGAGCCAACTTGCACCAGTGAAATGGGAGGAAAACTCCCAGATTGCATCTGGTGCTCCTGAACCAGATTCTCACTGGGGATAGTATTAGTGACTCAACTCGCTATTTACTTCCCAATCGTCGACCATTATGTCATTCTCTGCGGTTCTGTAGAACCTTAAAGGAGAGAATCAATTGACATTATTGATGTTCACGTCAGGAGCAAGCACTACATCTCATGGGATTACCGCTTTTCTCTGTTGACTGAGAAGTTATTACAACGTTGCGAGCAGAGACATTTTCTTTATGATTGTAGCATCAGTTTTCTTTCACGTAATTGTATCACAGTGGATTTTTGAGTTGTTTTGCACAGTATTTTACTATAAATTTGTGTGGGAAAAGGCAATATTTTAAACATGTAATGTCTTAAGAAGAAGCTGGTGAGCAATCGACTAAAGTGGGCTGGACATGTGGAGAGAATTGGAATAGAACGGCTGACAAAGAAAAGCAGTTTCCTGGAGAGTGGAGGGGAAAAGGAGGCGAGGATGACCTAGACTGCAATGGGAGGACTGTGTAAAGAGAGACTTGGAGGGACTGGGAGAGGAGTGGAGAACGAGAGCCAAAGATAGAGGGGAATGAAGACAGTTGGTGAAGAGAGAGCAGTGCAAGATCAGTGAGGGACAAAAGATAACAGAAATCAAGGATCGGAATCGAGGCCAACACACTCCTGACAGAGAGGGAAACAAGGCCAACCTCACTCTTAGCAGAGAGGGAAACAAGGCCAACTTCACTCCTGACAGAGAGGGAAACACGAGGAGAACAATAATCTTCAGATATTGGTTCAAATGCAGGAATATTTTGTATAATTTTCAGAATAGAAATTGTAAAAAATGCACCATGAATGTTTTACTGATCCTTTTAAATAGAGCATTGCGTAATACTTCCCAGCGTGTGAAATCATCATGTCTTGCATAATCCAAAATGGAAGGATGTGATGGAGTTATGGCATCAGACTTTACTGTTTTGAGTTATAAAAATAAACAAAAAAATGAATGACCGAATAGAAACCAGAGATGCATCCCATACACTCTTGAGTGAAGGATTATTATGTACAAGGCAAATAGCAATTTGCTACCAGTGAATATACAAAAATGCAACTAAACAAAGCCCAACTTTTAAACATACATTTTGCTCTCACCAATTTAAAGAGAATGCGTCTTTCATTTAAAGGTGTAACACTATGGAAGTCTCTAGACAATTCTTTAATATGTTCTAGAAATGTCCATTGTTTTAAAAAAAATACACTGATAATATTTTACTAACCTACTAAAAATGTATTGTCTATATTGGACTTCAGAAATTGTTATTCTTTAACACAAGTGGTTTTGGTGATAGATATTTCATTCTTTAAAAAAAATTAAATCGTATCTTGTAATCACGCATGTTGCATATTGTAAAATATTCTTGATTGTAATTATATACATTGTAATTATATCCATTGTAATTATATACATTGTAATTATATCCATTGTAATTATATCCATTTAAATTATATCCATTGTAATTATATACATTGTAATTATATCCATTGTAATTATATCCATTGTAATTATATACATTGTAATTATATTCATTGTAATTATATACATTGTAATTATATACATTGTAATTATATCCATTGTAATTATATCCATTGTAATTATATCCATTGTAATTATATACATTGTAATTATATCCATTGTAATTATATCCATTGTAATTATATCCATTGTAATTATATCCATTGTAATTATATCCATTGTAATTATATCCATTGTAATTATATACATTGTAATTATATACATTGTAATTTGGGCAAGTGTTATAAGTAACACACTTCTTCTTGCCCTTTTCGACTTCAAAACTGATTTACAATTGTATAGTTGGCATTTTTGTGCACTGTAATTGTTTTTGTTGTTGGTGTAATTGTTGTTGAAATATCAAAGACAAAAAAATGATGAGGTAAGAACACATGTGACCTGAATTTCCTTTAGAATCCCTCCACATGTTTACTTTGTAGGGTTTCTGATTTGCTGTGGGCTGTAACTGGGATAATCAAATCAGCCAGTCTCTGTGTGGTGTGTGAGATTGTAGCTGACACCAACCATGAATACAGGGCAGATGGGGGGCTCTTGTCAACAAGATTAATGTCCACCACATTTGCTTCAATGTCAGCATAGCAATGATTGCAGGACATTGATTAGAAGCAGGGGTGGATGGACACGTGTATTGCCCTGAGGATTGGTTTTATAGATGTCACCAGGGAGTTTCCAGAGGGGGTGGTTTGATTGTGGGTTATCATTGGTTCCAGAACTAGGCACTGACTGACCTTGTAGTGAGACATCTGGAGTGATGAAGTAACTTAGTAGGGTTGGAGTAATTAATTGACTTTGGTGACTTTGTAATGAACATGGAAGAAAGGGTAAATTAAAAGGGTAGCTAACATCTTGGTATCACAAAGGCTGTACAGTATCACAAATAATCTATAGTATTACAAAAACTACAGTATTACAAAGACTACATTTTTTGATATAAAAATTATATTGTGTACTCTATAATATTACTTTCGAGCATTAAACATATTACAAAAAAATACTAAAGAATATTACAAATACTCAAATAGAATTACAAATACTCAAGAGTATTACATTTACTCTAGAATATTACTTCCGAGCATTAAACATATTACAAAAAATACTAAAGAATATTACAAATACTCAAATAGAATTACAAATACTCAAGAGTATTACATATACTCTAGAATATTACAAATACTTAATAGTATTACAAATACTCTAGTATTATATATGTGCAATGGAATTACAGTTATTCTATAATATAACAAATACTCTAGAGTATAACAAGTACTCTATGGTATTACAAATAACATACAGTATTACAACTACTCATGAGTATTAAACTAATGTAGAGTGTTACAAATACTCTAGAGTATTACAAATACTCAAGTATTACGCAAACAAAGAAGTTGCCAGGTGACAGGAGATGACAGCCTGACAGACAACTGCTGTAATCTACTTCTACCAGTCATCACTTGGATATCATCAACCTGAGGGGTCAGTGATTCATCAGCTACTGGTGTCCAGTGATTCACTGACTAGTCAGCCGTGATGGATAGTCCATCTGTCCTGGGACATCTGACTGGCCTTGGAGATGTTTCTCATTCAGATAGTATTGACCAGTGGTCAGCCATTGGGAGGAGTAGCTGAGGACTTGTTGACCAGTAAGCAAGGGTGGTGGAAAGTGGGGATAGATGTTTGTGCTAAAGTGTGACTGGCCGTTTAATTGTTGTTTTAAACAACTATATTGTGCTAAAGTGTGACTGGCTTGTGTCTTAAATGTAAATATCTTTGTTACACAGAAAATAGACAATTTAAGGCCATGTGAGGCTTTTCACGTTTTAAAAATGGAGATGAATTCAAATGGTAATTAATGTCACAGAAATGTAAATATCTTTTATTTGTGTATAATATATATTAGAAATGGACAGAAACAGTGGGTCAGTAATGTATAGAATGTGCTTGTGGGAATGTGTACCAAAAAATCTTCAGAAATATATAGATTTTTTGGAATTTATGTATTTCTATATAAATCTACAGAATATAGTAAAATTGGTTATAGAACAGTTTAGGATACTATCGATTCACTAGAATTCTGTAGTACAGAATGTTCATTAGAAAATATCCGTAAAAAATTCATATAGATTCATATAGAATGTTTTGCTTTGCTGGGGGGGGGAGGGTGAGGAGAGGGGATTGTGAGTATGGTCTCACAAATACCTGATCTCACAGCAAGCAGGATGTGTCCTGCTGGCTCTTGTAAGAAGGCTGTCTACTGCTCTCTCTTGATCTATTTGCTTCAGTGACTCAATATTACGATAACAAGAATGACTGCTTAATCTGAACTTCCACCAAAGCCAGTGATCCACCTGTCTAACCGTCACAGTCATGGGACACTAGAATTAACCCTTTTCCACTGGGAATTGTGTGAGAAAGTGAATCATGCATTTGAGATCTTTCTCGTATGTGGTGCAAGTAAACAGGGTGGTTAGGAAAAACATAACAAATGAACTCTTCTGCAGATCACAGTAGCTACTGCTCAGGGTGAACAGAAACGTAAGACACATCTAGGAGAGCTGATGTAAGTCGTGCTGAAGACTATGTGGGGGGGGGTGGCAATGTCTTGAAATATGGATATAAGTTCCATGGAAAACCCCCAGAAAAAAAACATAAGAATAAATAAACATTTACATATGAATAACATTTTGTTTTCTCTTGTATGATAAACATCACAATTCTAGTTAAGTCACCCATATTAATACAATTAGCTGTCTTAGTTAAATAGGGTTTTTTTTCTTCAAATTTCTATACTCCCAGTAGCTTGGGGATGGGGAGCAGGGGGAGGTGTATTGGGGGGAGGGGGTTCTGATGGGTGGGAGGATCTGGAGTGGGGGGGGGTCCAATCATTTTGCTACTCTAATTATTGTGTCAAGTGTGACAAAGTTGCTTTCTGCCCTATTTGAACCAGTTACATGAGATTGATGTCTTATTATGGTATTTGTCTGATAAGGAAGACATGTTTATTGATTATTCTGGTGTTATTACAGCATCAGACACAGTCATGTGGATATGTACAACATGACATGGTTAAACTTCAGATTGTTTCTTATTGGCTTGTTCAACAATACCAAATAGGAAAAATAACATCGATCAGGTTGATTGTATTCAAGATGGCATAATCGTAGTAAATATAAAATTAATACCATCAGTTTATAGAGTTATAATAACTATCAACATTACTGTTTATTTAAGCAAGTGCATTTCCATGATAAAAGACTACACATTGGGCTGATTTGTTTAGATCAAAGGGACAGTTGGGGATTTAGGGAAGCCATCAAACCTGAATTGTGAACTGTCTTACAGAAACCCCCCCTGCCACATCCCACCATTCCCCCTCTGAAATAAAAACAAAATGTTCCCACTCTACATTATGAGAGGGGATAATGGGCACTAATAAGAAAAGGGTTAATGTATCCATGTACTCTGGTAAGAGAAGGGTTAATCAGAAGAAGCAGGTCTTATAGAGGGATTAATACTGGTGGGCTTTGATGTTGTTCTGTTATGGCATCTGGTATTACAGAAGCCCATTAACTCTGTCAATGACTGGACACTGGCTACTGGTGTCCAGTCAACATAAACACAGCACTGATTACAGCCAGATGGACAGTGGTCAGGGAATCATGAGAATGGGTCCAGGCACCTGTGGCTCCAGGAATGGGGTGTGGACATTCTCAATAAAAAGGTAGTCATTTACCCCCTCTTCTATTAGGATATACATCGATAGAAATATGCCAGAATATTTACTTGTCCACCGGACAAGTAAGTTTTAAAATCTACTAATCAACCAAAGTTTTAACTTGTCCGAGAGGTTGTCAAGGAGAATCTAAGCTTCGAAAAAAACGTAAAAAGTCTTATTTTTATGACAACAACACAATGTTCCTGTTGTTTCGTTGCATGTACATCTAAGTGACTTGTGATCAAAAGACACAATTTGATTCAATCTGCAAATTTTGAAATTGCAAAATTATATTTGCAACTATTTTCCAGGTCCATTATCATTATCATTCATCACGAATATTAAAAGTAGACACGTTATATGATGTATACCAACATTTTAGTGATGCTGATACGAATGCTTTTATTAATAACAAATAATTATTACGATGATAGGAATGAGACAATTGTTTTCCTTGCTATTTGTTTTATAATGTTGTAAAAACTGTTCATGTTTAATGTGATATATATAACGCTGCTGTCAAATTTTGGCATCTGTTTGTCAGTGAAGATGCCACTCAACCAAGAACACGATCAATGCAAAGCCAGGAAATGTTGTCACGAAAACCATAATAACCTATATAATCTGATATTATTTTGTTCAACCTCTATGAACTTCAATATTAACATAGTTCTGTATTTTACAAACGAAGATAATATTAAATTGACCATCAGCAAACAAACGCATATTTTTTCTAAATGTTATATTACCATTTCAATGATAAAACAGTTTTAATGGTGCTCGAATTACATTTACCAAACAGAATATAATTTATAGATTTAGTTACGTCATAACGTTGCTGCCCGTCGTGCAGACCGCCATAGTTGATGGAAGCCGACATGTCAACGACGGTTGGCACCCTGTCCCTGGCAGTGCATCTTGCATAATTCAGCTTCGAAAACTCGCAAGTTATGGTTAAAATAAATGTAACATAAATACAACAACACTTCTGAAATTTCATTAATATTCCGTTTATCAACCAGCACCATAGATTTACCGGAAATCCAGTTACAAGTTTGGAAAATTGTCACCGATCTGGATCGGCTAATGTTCGATGACTTGGAAGACTGCCGAGTCCGTGCGATTGCTAGCGAACTTCATTTACGTTGGAATTTCCTCAAATAAAAAGTTTGCAATGTTGCACGCATCACAATTTACTGTTAATTTTCACTTGTCCACCGGCTAATCATGTAGAGTCATTTTACTTGTCCGGGCCAAAAATCACTTGTCACGGACAAGTGCTATTTGAATGCTGATATATATATATATATTTTCATTGTTTTCAGCCCGATTTTATGTTAGGAAATATGTATTTATTACAATCTTTATTTGAACTCAAAATCAACAGACACATTCATTACGGTAAATTTATAACAACAAATTACAATATTCACTATTCTAATCACTGGCTAGTTACATTCTAATTATCCTTAAGATAAATTATAAGATATTAATTTTTTTTAATCTTTGGTCTTCTCCTTTAGGAAACAATTTATCTGTTGTTTATTTATCTTGGATCCTGAAGACTTGACCTTTGAATCACAAGTAAAAACAGAATCACCAGCCGTTATCTCTGGATCTTTGTGATCTTCAACAATGAGAGTTTGGCTTCTGAAGCCACTGACACATGTGTCAAATGGAGACCAAGAATAACTGAGATCACAGGCGTATACTCTGTTGTTTGTGAGAGGCCACAGAGCTATTTGAAGTGCTCTTCAAATCTTGTATATCATTAATACGAGAAGCTTTGTATCTACGGGGTCATATTGTTGGAGTCTGTGGCATCATCTGAACTCTGTACACCTGCCTAATATTGGGGGGTTGGCTGTGTATTGCACAAATGTTTCTGTTTAATTTTTTAAGGAACAACACTTTTTTAGCAAGATAAGGAACTAGAATATATGTAGCTCTATATTCCACAGCATGAGAGATGGGTCCCTTGGTCGGAATAGGCCTGAGTTATAACCAAGAATAAAAATATAGAATGGCTTTATTTCAATTCAAAAATACAGATTTCAACCAAACATGTCGCAGGTCTATCAACTTATCAGACTGGATCTAGTAAGATCAATATGGATCGTTGTCGCTTGTGAAAGCAACACACCTCAGGGTGACCCGTCAGTGTCGAGTCATGTAAACAGCTGTCAATGCTTTGTTTGTGTCAAACAGACAGGACGTGTCCACTTCAGTTCTTGTGTTGATGAACAAAAGGAAAATCTCCCTTCCACGTTCCGGCATATCCGATGGATGATTTACTGTAATTTCCCTGTCAGAGTGCCTTCACTGCATTTGATTTCAAGTTTGAAAACAACTTGTTGTAATCAGTTAAACTAACATGTAAATATAAGAAACGACAAGGATGTAACGATTTTTTTTAATCGCTTTACTAATATTTCTTAGTGATTATGTTTCTTAAAATCGTGTCATGTCAGTTTTAAATAGTTTCCAAGTAAATGAAATCACTTTTAATATGAATTTGAGTTTAAATTAATGCACTACTGTTTTACTGATTTCTTACACTCCTTTGACGTTTCTAGGAGTTCCATTTAGATCACTAGCAATCCTTTTAAAAAAGGAAACAACAAGTAATTGGCAAAATGTATCACATTTAGTCACACAACATTTGATTTCATAACAACTTTGGTGATTTTGGTCACATAATGATTAAAAGAATGGCATAGCATTAAACAACAAATTTTAGTTATAGTAATCTCAAAAGACCGACCGACTGATTTACTAAAGGGCAGGCGGGCTTGAGGGCAGGCTGACCAATTGAGTCTGACTCAGTAACTCTGTGACCTTGAGTCTGAACCTGTGACTCAATGAGTCAGTGAGTCTGACAGGGTGACTCTGTGTCTGAGACTATTATGTAGCTTGCTATCTCACTGCAGTGACTTATCTCAATGCTATAGCTTATTATCTCCACGCAAGGCCTTGTCTCACTGGAGGATGATTTATTGCCTCATTGTTATGTCTTACATTATCTCCCAGGCTCTTCCTTCACCAGCCTTCCCCTCAGGGATTCATAATTTGTCATCTCAAGACTAGCATCATGTGCATTTTAAATGGACCTGTAGACAGTCAAAACGGCATATGCGATACTGGCTTGAAAATTGCGTGTACAACGTGGGCACAATTGAACAAATGATAAAAATAGCTCATTTGGTGTACGCATGTTATAATGTGCATTGTTAAAAATATCCTCTGGATAGTGCTATATTAAGACAGATGCAGAAGACAGTTTCCCATTTATTCCAACATTGTGTTTGTCATGGCATCATTGTGAGAAGTTTATCAACTGAATTGGTGAACCTTGGAACAATTGCGCAGAAAACGTGACATTATGAATGATGAGAATATGTGGTCTATCTCCATGTAATTCAAATGTTGTTTTCCTTCACATACATTTACATGGGCTGGTCATAATGGTTTCTCACATTTTATATTACTCTCGGAGTTTACATCAGGTACTCCAACTGAACGTTGAATATGTAGCACTTTTTCAATTTGGTTGTGATATTTTCTAATAGTTTTATGTAATATATGCAAAGATTTGATGAAAAAGAATATGACTGTTGTTCTACTGGTGAAAGTATTTTTGTTAGCGCCATTGTTACTGCTACGGTTGTCTTCTCGTAGTGGTTATAACTTGGCACTCTCAATCAAGAGATTTTTGGTTTGCATCCTCCTGCAGCTGTGTCGAACCTTGAGAATGGTCTTTCACCCCACTTTGTTCTTGTGGTGAATATTTATATACGAATAGTCTTGATGCATTAATTGCAGCATGGCTGAATGCTTCCAAGGGAACTCAAGGTTGTGTTCGAAGGAACAGGTCTGCCAGGAGGTGAAGTGTAAAGCGCTCTGAGCAGACCTAAACCCTGTGTACCATGTTATATAAGAACAATTATATAAGAACACACCTTTATATTAATTCCGTTGTGCCATTTTTGTGTGTGCCTTTTTTAATGTGCTTTTTAGAAAGTGCCACCTTGGTATGTGCTATTTCAGTGCGTGCCATTTTTGCCACCTTTTTGCTTGGTGGATCAGCATATTATTACATCACTTGAGCCAACTTTGGACAGCTGCAGACATTGAGACAGGAAGTAATTGTCTCTGTAACAGATTCCAGACACTACAAGATGAGAATGAAGTAGAATTGGACCGTCTGCTGGATTAGTGTCTTATTTGTTTTTAGCCTGTTTAGTAGTCTGAGCTGTTGGAAGTTGTTTAGTAATCCTTCTTATGTGGGGATCAATTATTGACTTCAGTGCTGGTTTAGTTGATTGTTCCCCTGACCCCTCTACCCATGTGACAAAGGTCATTTGGAAGAGAAGGGCGTGTCTTTATCCACATGTCATACAATCTCTTGTAATTACTTTGAAAAGGTGGTTGAAAAGGATCAGGAAACAAAGGGGAAGCCAGGATAAAAGGTTGACAAACACTGACTGGTCCAAGGTATAGAATTACCTTGAAGGCAATGAAGAATGATTAGAGCAGGATGTCAAATTGAGAAAGAAAGATGTTCTTATGGTCATTCAACATTTTGTTACATGACATTTTGTAACACAACATTAATTTCTGTCACACGACATTTTGTCACACAACATTATTTTTTGTCACACGACACTTTTTGTCATACAACATTTTATTACATGACATTTTGTCACACAACATTTTGTCACATGGCATTTTGTCACACAACATTTCATCATGTTACCCTTCTACATACAGACTGTTCTATGCGAGAGCAAAACACCGGAAGACTTTAACATGAGAAATGTTAATTGAAACCTTTTGAAATGCTCCCTTGGTGACGGGAAAAGCTGTCTTCCACTAAACTGAACAGTTCCTGGCAAAGTGCAAGTCTATAGATGGAGTGAACGATGTATCCACTGTACGATGTATCCAATGTACGATGTATCCACTGTACGATGTATCCAATGTACGATGTATCCACTGTACGATGTATCCAATGTACGATGTATCCACTGTACGATGTATCCAATGTACGATGTATCCAATGTACGATGTATCCACTGTACGATGTATCCACTGTACGATGTATCCAATGTACGATGTATCCACTGTACGATGTATCCAATGTACGATGTATCCAATGTACGATGTATCCAATGTACGATGTATCCAATGTACGATGTATCCAATGTACGATGTATCCACTGTACGATGTATCCAATGTACGATGTATCCAATGTACGATGTATCCACTGTACGATGTATCCACTGTACGATGTATCCAATGTACGATGTATCCACTGTACGATGTATCCACTGTACGATGTATCCAATGTACGATGTATCCAATGTACGATGTATCCACTGTACGATGTATCCAATGTACGATGTATCCAATGTACGATGTATCCAATGTACGATGTATCCACTGTACGATGTATCCAATGTACGATGTATCCACTGTACGATGTATCCACTGTACGATGTATCCACTGTACGATGTATCCACTGTACGATGTATCCACTGTACGATGTATCCAATGTACGATGTATCCACTGTACGATGTATCCAATGTACGATGTATCCAATGTACGATGTATCCACTGTACGATGTATCCACTGTACGATGTATCCAATGTACGATGTATCCACTGTACGATGTATCCACTGTACGATGTATCCAATGTACGATGTATCCACTGTACGATGTATCCACTGTACGATGTATCCAATGTACGATGTATCCAATGTACGATGTATCCACTGTACGATGTATCCAATGTACGATGTATCCAATGTACGATGTATCCAATGTACGATGTATCCACTGTACGATGTATCCAATGTACGATGTATCCAATGTACGATGTATCCACTGTACGATGTATCCACTGTACGATGTATCCAATGTACGATGTATCCACTGTACGATGTATCCAATGTACGATGTATCCAATGTACGATGTATCCACTGTACGATGTATCCACTGTACGATGTATCCAATGTACGATGTATCCACTGTACGATGTATCCAATGTACGATGTATCCAATGTACGATGTATCCACTGTACGATGTATCCACTGTACGATGTATCCAATGTACGATGTATCCACTGTACGATGTATCCAATGTACGATGTATCCAATGTACGATGTATCCAATGTACGATGTATCCAATGTACGATGTATCCACTGTACGATGTATCCAATGTACGATGTATCCAATGTACGATGTATCCAATGTACGATGTATCCACTGTACGATGTATCCAATGTACGATGTATCCAATGTACGATGTATCCACTGTACGATGTATCCACTGTACGATGTATCCAATGTACGATGTATCCACTGTACGATGTATCCAATTTACGATGTATCCAATGTACGATGTATCCACTGTAGGAGATTTGTTATCACTGGCAACTGTGAAATAACAATTGTGTTTCCAAGTTAGCCCCAGGATAATTCAAGGTGTCTACAATACAGGCCAAGAGTGAAGATAATATGGCTAAGACATTCCCACCAGTGTCAGTAATCTCCAGACATTTCCATTGAGTGTCCAAGAACAGAGTCCATATTTCTAGAGAGTGATGTCAGCCTTCCTTTCAGTGACTGCTGATTCCCAGCTTACTGTCACATTCTTAGCCAGTGTTCTCACTCATTCACTGGCCTGGAAACATTTACAGTTGAACCTCCCTATTAAGGTCACCTCCGGGCCTGAGCAAAAGTGACCTGAATGACGAGGTGACCATATTAGCAAGACTAATTTCCTATACTTCACTGTTACAGAAATAAATTGGGAATATCCTAGGGTGACCTTACTTGGGAGGTGGCTGTATTATCGAGGTGACTGCATAGTGAGGTTTGAGTATATTACCATCTTTGCCTCTGGACCTGTACTTTTTGCGGAAACAATCAACCGGTGCATAATTTGAATAAAACATCAAAGGTTATGAATCTCACAAATGTGCTCAGATGTTAACGACAATGTACGAAACTTTGTCAACATTTAGTTAGAATATCAGAATATCTTAATCATACACTTTATTTCCTGTGACTTTTCTAGCAAAAAACAATGGCTTCATTTCTGTGAGTTTACACCTTCCACCATATCATGGCACTGGCTCAGACTGGAAGATCAAGGCTATTAAAGCAAGTGGACATCACATCTTAATTGCCTGTTATTGACCAAGCCATTGTCACTTGTCTTTGTTGACAAACAGTACCCTGGTCAAGTTAGGTGAGAAGATGTGACAATGACCAGTGTCCCTTGACCAGATGTGTCATTCCATACATTCCAGGGATTCCTTCTCCAGGTACACTAATTATCTTTATGTCCAGGTGTGACAAACCCCCACCAGGTGTAGTAACTACCCTGTCAGGTCAACAAAGGGGGTGGAGCAGGGTCTCATGTTTTCTCTATTCACCAGAAGAATAGATCAGGGGTGCTGGAGAAAAAATTAGGTTTAAATAATTTACAGTCCTGTCACTCTATTTAAACATTTAAAAACATTTTTTTATTAATTTAATTGCTCGAAATATTGTTAAAAACATAGTGTTACATGTTTTGGTAACAGTTTCTCCATACCTATTTTCTTGGTGACTCATATGTTTTGTGAAAATAATGTATTATCAGAAACAGTATAATTTGTCATCATATTAGTGAAGTTGATGCACTAGAATATTTTTCAAAATGGGTATCTTACATTTCATTTAATAGTTGATGGTATTCCGCTTTATTACTAATAACTGTTTATTATTTCGAATTGCTTACCTGTCATACATTATATGTTATAAATTTGTCACAGGTAAATATCTTATCTTCTTCATAATTTTATGTTGTGAAGTTTTCACTGGTAAATATATTATCTTCTTCATAACAAAATCATGGGTAAATTCTTATACAGTGCTGTATTTAATAATTTATAATAGTATCACTTAAACTGCTTTAAACTTCACCCTGGGCAGACCAACTCATATATTTTGGTAAAAAATAAGCAATGCAAATAACCCATGCAATTGAGGCTAAACATATGTTAGTGCAAAAATAGCCACTTCTGTGAACTATGGTGTTGTGAACTGTGAACTATGGTGTTGTGAACTGTGAACTATGGTGTTGTGAACTATGAATTATGGTCTTGTGAACTATATGTACTTAAAAATGTACTAGGTACTCTGCAAAATCACAGCCTGTGTGTGAAAGGGCTCAATACCCCTTCTGTGTGCAGACACCCAATGTAATTTACCACAAAAAACGAAGAGAGAGAGACACAACTGATACTAAACAGCACCACTAGCTGAAGCCATCTTGCAAGACATTATGCCAGGAAGAGAAACAGAAATGTCAACATTTCAAAGTGGCAATGGGTGGATTGGAACGCTGGAACCCCAGATCTCATGACTGAGGGTCCAAAGTTCTACCAACTGTGTCACTTCACTGGATCTAGCTCAATGCATCAGTCAATGAGTCACTCTAATATGTCTATTATTAGATGATGGTCCAGTCAATAGAATGACTGTCCTGGCATGGATCTCTCTAGAGTATTTTATTGACCTTCTGGTAATAACTGAGCGGAATGCTGAGCCTTCTTCAAGGTATACCCTGTAATAGTATTGGTGGATGCATCAATGCATCCACATACTATTCACAAATGTCCTAAAAAATAATTTGTAGAATTTTCTTAGGACTGCTCAAAGTGCTTTACCCTTTACTCCCTGGCTGACCTGTTCAATCGAACACCATCTCAGCTTCTCTGGAAAGCATTCAGCATTGCAGCAGTTAATACACAAATATATTTGCACACAAATATATTTATAAACAAATATATCCACCACAATTATTATGCATTTGTAATGTTTTATTTTCTTCTCTTTTTTACTGTTATTTTGTATGCTTGGATTGTTTCCCTAATGAATGTAGTCTTAAGCACACATTTTGCAGGGGGTTATAGCAACATGTTGTCATAATGTGCAAACTAATTACCATTATAAAGTTATCAACAAATTGTCACTGAAATGTCATGAATGATAAATGATGCACTCAGGTTTATGACACCACACAGTTGCACTATAGTGATAACTGGACCAGAAACACCAGGCAACAGACATTTACACAAATGACTCTAGGTGATGTCATCAGCTGCCAGCTGCATGCCTAGATGCTGATGCATTGTGGGAGTGTGATTACCCAGTCAGGTAATGGCCCAGTGTGTGAATCAGTCCCAGTTCTATCTCTGCTCTGCCTGGCTGCTCTTGGTTATTGTCCCTGTTCACTGGACCACCCATTCCGGACCCTGCTGGACATCTCTGACCACTAGACAAAGAAAGGACTTCATTTGTAGCTTGTTCTGGTGAAAGTTTGCAAATTGCCGCCAAAAGCACGCTTTTAAGCAGTCGGACTTTGAGGAATTGCGAAGGAAAAAGGTATTTTTTCTGTAATATAATGAGAGGAGTTTTGTGTTTCAGGCTGTTGTTGCGCGTTCTTCTGGATTTTAGTGTGGTGGCGGCAAGTTATTTAAATGTGTTTCTTGAAGATAGTTATGTGATTCCAGTTCTGGAATAAGATGGATTGTAGATTTGGTGTGAGTTTCTTTGAATCTGATCAGGATTTTCTTCAGATTTGCAAATGCTTTTTCTACTGTATGAGTGATGCTAGTTGACGACTTGCTGTTGTCAGTGTTGAGGTTATTTGCATATCATTGGGAGCATTTTAGAGTGTTTATTGGGAATTGTTGCATTACAAACAATTGTGTGGACTGTTTGTTATTTATGGCGATCAGCCCCAAGCCGGAAACATCTGTCTTCTGAGGTAACGATATATCTGGTGTTTAGAGAAATGATTTCTCACAGCTTGGGGAACTGTTTAGTATTGGTGATACTGATCTGCATTTTTGAGACAGCTCATTTCAGGAATTCTTGAGAAAGAACACAAGCTTAATTGCGAATTTGAAAATGGAAAAGGCATTTCAATCTATTTGCCGTATATACAGGTCTTCAGGTTAAAAATGTGCTTGTGAAGAACATTTATTGGTATCATTGCCCGCATGGAAGAATTACTTTGTTAGGGCTCGATGGAAAGACATGTTGATCACACTACAGAGAATCTAAAAACTTTGACAAAAACTTGAATTCCAGTAATTATTTACAGTATTTTTGGCAAGCATTGCACATGAAAGGAAAAGCTTTGGACACTAACCATGATTTTTGTCAGTTACTCATTTTAATTGTCAATGTGCACGCATACAAGCATATCCCATGCGTATATCCGATTACACGTGCAGTTATCTAAACGAAAAAAGTTAACTGATGTAAGAATGTGAAGTTGATAAGAACCATTCGGTATAAAGAGTTTATAATTAATAATCAAGGCTGAATGTGGTGGAAATTGGATTTATCTATCACCATTTTAGCATTCAATTATTTATTTACACTGAGGCTCATCGCAGACAAAACAACCGCGGCTTTCCCCCGGGGGTAAGATTTTTGAGGTGATCTATAGTATATTAACCTAATGTCACATTCCGCATGAAAAGAATTTCAGTTTGGCATAGGAACACAATAACAAGATACTATACAGAGACATAATTGTGGTTAATGGGCTTGTGTATAGCTATGTGTGGTTAGAGGGGAAATAGCTTATCGTTTCTGATAGGAAGTCACTGAAGTCATAGTTGGGGTCAGTCAAGTATTGCAGTGGAAAGTGACAAGATTGGTGATCTGTTTTAGATTAGATTCCTACATGATTATGATAATTGAGTGACAATAATTGAGTGACGAACATGTTTGCTTTAAAAGTGGAAAACGTTGCAGCTGTAAAACTTCCATGAAATAACTGGTTTCCAAGTATATAATTAAACAACAATATGTACCATTTTTCTGTTAACCCTTTAGCACTGACTGTCAAAATATTTGCAGCAGTGATGGGGAAGTTAACCATTTACCCCTGTCAACCCAATGGGGAACACAGTAATGACTGGGGGATTTGTGTACAGGGTAGGGTGCATTTTCTTAGAGACATACTTGCTGCTTGTATATGTGGCAATGAAGGATCTACAGACAAAGCCATAACTGTAGTTCCAGTCAGCAGTAAATAGTTGTCATTATAATCACAGTGGTGTGAACTTATTATGTTTCATTGAAAGTCATAATCCGGTGACAATCAACGGTTTCCAGCTTGGTATAGTTACTTGCTGTTGAATTCATTTAATTTAAAAAACAACATTTTTGACAAGCATTGCACATATGAAATCAACATTATTTTTGATATTATAGTAAAATATGTAATATATTCTTATGTCGTATTTTAGTTTGTAAACACCCCTGAATCTATTTGTAGAGATTATGGTGTCAAAATAAATTTGATTTATTTCCACAATTTCAGATGTCATCATACATGTATGTATTCATATGTGGAATTATACAGCAAAATTAATCCAGACACTATTCACCAATTTGATGTTTGTCTGGATTAAAGATTGTTTTCTAGATTAACAAATCATTCACATAATGTAAAATATTAACAATTGAAAATTATGTTCTAGAATTGATGTCCAATATTATTGGGGTCTGGATTAACAGGATCTGCTGTTTTTATTTTCAACGTGCATTTTTGGTGTAACTGATTTTTGGTACATCCCACTAATATGATATTTGTTTAGGGCCTATATCATTATATATTAATCATGCAAAAGTCATAATGTATAATAGTAACATTTGTAAATCCGATTCTCGTGAACTGTTGACCATATTATGAGCATCCACTGTATTTATATTCATTTAAATGTATTTTTGATGCCACCCCCTAATATGATGTTTGTTTGCCTCTTGAGACATGCCCTGGGTTTGGTAACCTCAGGGGAATGCCCTGATGGGTGTGCCAGACCTCTGATGACCAGGGCTGATTGATGGGCAGCTTATCCTGTCCAGTTAGACTGGTCAGTGGTTGGCCTTGAAGACCTGAATCACTGAGTCTGACTGAAGACTCCTCCATCTTGTGATCAGGGGCAGGTGGTGTGGTCACTGCTCCTACTGGTCCTGCGGGTGGGTTAAACATCTCTCCTGCAAGACTAAAATAAGTTCTTAATTTTATTTATTATAAATATTGGATAATTTATTTTAAAAATTGGTTTAATGTCTCTCCTGCAAGACTAACTAAATATCTTTTTTTTAAATTTAATTATTCATTACAATTATGTTATAATTTATATTTTAACTATATTTTTCTTTTTTAACTTTTAATAATAATAAAGTTTATTTGGACACCTTCAGTTTACACTTAATTTTTTTCTCCATTTTATTGCATGTCTGTATGTAGATGTAGATTATAATTGTTGAGTAAATTTTGCAAATAATAAAATAAAAAATATGGATAGTCATGGAAAAATCACATTAGCGGTGGTAACTGTTCCATGTATAAGTATGACTTACGAAGCTACTGTTTTAGGAAGAATGACGACACTGTTCTGAGTAATTTGACGAGAAGGAAGTAAATCTACTATAGGCGTATTTCAGGTGTGTGTGTGTTTAGGTGTGTGGAGTCTAGTTCAAGTAGACATTCTATTAATAATGCTGTTGTCATGTAAGTCAATCTACTTGACTAAATATTACTGTCCTACGAGTGTTTTTGTCTGTCTGGCTTTCCAGTGTTTTTGTCACAAACCGTCCAAAGTCTGTTGTATGTAACTTAAAAGGTTAATACTTAAACAAACTACACAAACGCTTGTTCCAGTTTATCGCTCTTAAGTTCTGCTGTCAGGCATTTGCTAAGGTAATCAGTGAAAATAGTTTAATATTGTCGATTCATGCTAGTTGAAGGAGACAGAGAAATAAGGTTAAGTGTCGACGTGTATACTTTGGTACAGTTTAAAACCACAAACACTCATCGATATTACATCAAAATTCCTGTCAGATTAACTCGAAACATTTGTAGCATAATCTTGCTGTGTCCTAAGTCCACTGTTGGTCAAATGCCATAGGGAAGAGGGTTGAATGTGTGCCAGGTGCATACATTCTTCAGAATTATGTTTCATTTTGAAGAATAATTATCAGCTACATTTAAATGTAAAAAGGTAAGTTGTTTTATATATATATATAGCACAGTATCCAGTCCTCAGGACTGCTCAAAGCGTTTACACTTTACTCCCTGGCAGACCTGTTCAATCGAACACCATCTCGACTTCTCTGGGAAGCCATTCAGCCATGCTGCAATTAATGCACGACGTCTGTTCGTACACAAATATCCACCACTGTCTATAGCCAGGTACTCATTCATACAGCTGAGTGAACTGAAGCAATGTAGAGTAAACGAACATGCCCAAGGTTCTACACCGCCGCACAGGATTCGAATCCCGCGTTCTCTCAGTCGAGAGTCCGGAGCTCTTAGTAGTCTTACATTTCATAGCAGGACATCTAACAATAATTGAGCCAATGTGTTTATATATTAAGCTTTTCCTCCTAGATTCTTTGCATCTTGGCAGCCAGACTTTTGGGAGTTCATCTACAACAATTCATAAGAAAAACAACACCTTTATTTTTCATGTTCGCTTTGACTAAGATATTTTACTGATATTTTACGGGTTAGACAGCTTTTGCATCTGTGATAACTGTTACGTGTAGCACCATTTTTACTAGTACAGCGAATGGGGGTGAGGAGAGATTGACCGAGAGAACATGGAAACAGAAGGGTGGTAGAACCAGAGAAGAAGAGGATCATTAAAATAAAGATGAAGAGACAGTGTTAAGAGATTTGGAAAGTACAAGAGTCAAGAATGGGATAGCACAGAAGAGGTGATAGACGATGGTGGTAGATGGAGATGACATGTCAAGAGAGGGATCAAAGTATGTCGGAAGGACCACACCCTGGAAGGAATCATGGGAGAAGAATACAACTGTCGATACCATATTAATTATTTAGCAAAAATTTGTGCCCCAATTCAGAAAAAGAATACTTCTTACAATTACCTGATCCAACTCAAATTGTTCCAGGACCACTGCGATATCAAGGGAATGAAGTAGTCAGGTGCATCGTGGTGCCCTCATTCAAGTACTTTGACCAAGTATTTGCCCTCGATGGTCAACAAGGTGTACACACATAATTGGAGTGGACACAATGATTGATTGATAACGTGTCTTATGTTGAGTACAGACCCTGTGGACTGGGCTAGGGCCACAGGGACATACCAGTCAACATACCGGACTTGAGGAAGTGGTGCCAGTTCAGTACTATGAACTTAGTGCTGGCTACCAACCAGGGTCACGCACTGTCTAACCCAGGCACCATCGATTCCTGAAGCCAAGTCCCTCCATAAATGTGCAGGATTTATCAGAGTTGGCACAAGTGTTCCCTACTTACATTAGTGTGGTCAGACTTGTTCATTAGGTGTCCACTGGTAGGTGGTTAGTACAAAGAATGTATTGACTCAATACCAGGAAGTTTGTAGATGAAGCATAGAGATAATATTATTTGTACACAAAAACTGACAAATCATGGGTTTTTATGTAGAGTTAGTACCACATTGGTGAGATTAGGTTGTGTACTATTACTGATAATAGGTTTGTATAAAACATTGTTATACAACTATTATCAACCTCTTACTTAGTCCATATGGACTAAACGATGCTTCTCCAATGCATTGTGACTGGGACTGATTTACTTGCCAAACTTCCTTATTTCTATAGCAACTGACTTCCTCCAACTAATTCTTGTCAATGTTTCCTTCTTTGAGGACTTCATTCTTATGCTGGTTCATAAGTCGTGAGATTGGTTGTTTCTTCCCAGATGGTATCTCCAACCTAGGCTTTTCAGCTTTTAGTTGAAACAAATTGCTAGACAAGTACAATGTTATGATTCCAGAAAAAATCTAACTTTTATTCAATAATTATTAACTTTTGGTGGAAACAAATTGTTAGACAAGGATAACATTATAATTCCAGAAAAAAATCTAAACTTTATTCTATATCAACCTTTGGTGGAAACATATTGGTAGACAAGAACAAATTCCAGTCAACACTAACTAAAATGTTGCTATATTTTTGTTGATTTTTCCTTTCAGTCGGAATATATTAAAGTGTTGCAGTTTTTAATAATTTATCATTGATGTGGTCCCTAGGGTAAGATTACTGAAGTACAAGGGTTGAGCAATGTCTGTTCCACTTAGTCAAACATGTTGGATGATTGTACAACACTAGCGTTCACTGCTTCAACGCTGTTTGTAGTCCTGTTACCCAGCACTGGTTTATCGTTTTACATCCGGCCTATCTCGGTTGAGTTGCCTGAGACCATCTGGTGCGTTAAATGTTCACGCTCATGTCCTGTCTAGTTTTTTGTCACCGGCAATTGGCATTTGTTTCTCTTCTCTGTTATTGGCTCATTCTCTGTTCCGTTTGTTTTTCACTTCCTGTCTGAAATATCCGACGATTTCTATCATCCTTCTTTTTTCCGTACAATTTCTCTGATACATTTACAATATCGTTGAAGTTTCTTGTTAGATAAAAATAATGTCAAATGAATCTACATTGACAAACAGATTGCATTTCTTTAAATTGTTTGCTAAGATAGATTATATTTGTAAAGACGACACATCATGTGACAGTCCTAATGACGCATTCCATCTGATTACAAGTCATAGCTTACATCACGTAGATAACGCATTGGGGTGTAGATCTTATAACACAGCTTCCACAGGGTAACAAAGTGCAACGATAAATATCTTCCTCTTCCTCCTGTCTTTACCACTAATTTCATCATCTCTTAATCTTTATAAACTTCCTTTTAGAGTTTGTCTGTTTTAACACTTTTCCTTGGCTACTAATTCTAACCCTCTACATCTTCATCCATCTTTACACTACAAATTCGCTACATCCTCTTCCTTTTTTGTTTGGCAACTATTTCACGTAGCCTTATGTACCAACTACAGCACAAAGTGGAAATGTAAGTAGGTGCAACTTTATTGTTACTTCTCCCCATTCCTCCATGCACCCATCCCATTTTTTTTACCACTCCCACCCTGTTCCCCCAACCCCATTCCCACTATTTGTTCCCACCACTCATTCCCTGTTCCCGGAATGTAACATTGCCCCAATTTGTGCACATAGCCTGCAGACCTTGCCCAATCACAAGCCTCATTAACCTAACAGTATAATAGCCTTCCTTCTGTAACCTAGAGCCCAAGGTCTGGGAAGGCCTAATTAACTCCCAGCCCATAGGATCCCTGCTTTTTTATGTGGCTCCCTTTTGAGCCCATAATCACTCCTGGCAGGCCATTACTTGGGATTGGACAGAACCCTCATTACCACCGGAATTTGTTACAACAAATTACGCTATGTCTACATCTAAGCAAGCATGCAGAGGCAATGATACGCCATATTGTCAAGTTGTTTTAACTTCATTGCCTGTCACTTTTAGGTTTCAGCTACCTTAAAGGGGCGACAAACTTCCACGTGTTGGAATGTTTTACCCTAGTTTCCCACTCTTGAATGGGGCAGAATCAACACAGGTGATAATGAATGAAGTTTAAAAAATAAACACAATGGATTGGAATTGCTCCCAGAAGTCTGTCAGTACTGTGAAAAGATTCTGGTGTACTAGCACAGCCGTAAGGTATCAATAGTTACTTGGGTCATCTGGTGTAGTCACACCTGTTGTACCCCTAAACTCTGGCCACCTGGTCAGAACCCGCGGTCATCTCAAGATACTGGAGGTATGGTATATTTGGTGTAAAAACCTGGCTCTCAACATTGGGGACTGTGTATCCCTCGTGACTCGGAGATCACGTTAATGTCGGTCCCGTCTCAATTTGGGATGTAAAAGAACCACTGAGGACGACAAGCACCCTGGCAGTGACCACCCTCAGTGCCACCATAGAAAGGTCGGCTTGGCGATAATATTCTGAAAAAGGCTGACTAGTAGAATGAGACCTTATAAGATCATAACATTGTAACCACACAATATACAGACTAGTCGGTTAATAGAACGTTGCCGAGTGCTGGAAACAACTAGAACTAGAGATGCACTTCAGCAATATTCGTTCTCTTGTCTACAGGGGGAGATACATTTCCCTGTCGTCATGTGCACTCTTTGTTATCATCCGTGATCCTCATCTGTCTTCTTAACTTTACTTTTCTTTCGTATTTTCCAGCACTCATCTTCCACTGTTATCTTACTGTTCTCTCCCTCCTGGTGTCTTTTTTACCTCTCCTCCACAGTCCAAAGACCCATGTCTTTTGAGCATTTCTCTGTCAGCTCATCTTCTGCATTTTCACCTTTTCTTCTAATTTTCCTTTTGCTCTTCTCCACATTCTTGTGTCTCCTTCCCTCCTCTTGTAGGTAATGGACGGCTTCTTCCCTGTTCAAAGGTCCATGTCTTCCCACTTTTCCACCCAAATGACACTTCTTCTTCCTTATCCCTTCCTCATCCAGAGCCTGTTGAGCTGTGTTAAGTCTGGGAGTTTGTTGACTCATGCATGTTCCTCTGTTTGATGACATCAGTATGTACCAAACCGCTCTCTGGCTGACACCAGGTAGTTTTGTACATATAACACATCAACACGTTGTTTCATCAAGACTGGTTTCACTTGGATAACCACAATGTTCTACCCATACTTCCCTGTATTCAACAACATAAGCTAGAACAGTAATGATCATTAAAGTTATCGATCTGACACCTGTACCTCCCCATCACCCACATATTCTGTATCTAAAGGCCTCTCGCCATGTGTAATCACTTTGATGCTACTTTGAGATTGTCGATGCTACTTTTCTTTCCAGACATTTTTGATTCTTTCAAATCTTTGCTATTCTCTATTTCCAATGACCTTACGGCAACCTTGACTGGACAAAGTTTTTCTCATCTCCGTATTATCGAGACGCCAGGATGACATCTCTATCAATCAGACCATTTCTCTTCAGCCTTTTCTTATTTCCCATACAAGTTGCATTTAATTCCTTAGAACTTGTGATAAGCCCTCTTCAGACAGTTCTGTTTGTCACATAATACACCTTGTCACCAGCCCAAATTGGATGGAACACACGTTGGTTCTCACCCGTTTCCACATAAAAAGATGGCCTAGTTACAGGTCTTGGCAATATATTTCCAAGGTCGATCTCAAATCCCTCCTGTGTGCCACAATGTCGTTGCATTGTCGGTGGCAAGCAACAACTTAAAACAGAATCAATTAACATTTATGGCAACTGTTGGTTGGCATTTAATGACTCTTTATTGCCATCGTGATTTGATTTCCCCCGTAAATGTGACTGGCTTGTGACAGCCATTTTTTGTCAGTGATAGTACTTTGCTAGATTGACTGAAACCATTGAATTATTTATTATTATTGTCTACAGTATAATTACATTTGTTAATTAAAATTATAGACATGAATATTGTGATTACTATATTACAAAAACGGTAAGATTGTAAGGTGTTTAAAACACAGATCACATATGTAAATTACTATTTTTATACCAGGGAGAGAAGTAGTGATATGCAATAATATGGATAGGTAGTCAGGTAATATTAGAACTTAAAATTGACAAAAAGGTAGACATCACTATACATTCATGAGGCTTCTTAAATTAGGTCAGCTGTCTGTTTTGGCAATGAACTGAGTCTGTGTGTTCAGGTATAGTTTTTGCTGTTTCTTTGCTTGGACAGGTTTCTGTGACAGTAGACAGGAGATTGCATTCCTCTGTGTATGAAGGCAGTGGGAAAAGCTGCCTGTACCTGAATACGATTTTCCAGTTGGTTGAACAGAGTTTGAAAAAATCTAAATAAATTACCCCTGAAACTATATGTGCAGTTGTGATGTTTAATTTTGTAGGGCTTTTCAGAAGTTTATCTCTATTTTTGATTAATTCTCATGGAATGCATTGATAAGCCTTCTTCGGTTATTGATTATTGATACTTTTGTTGAATGATTGATATAAAAAAGTAAACTTCTCAGATCTAAGGATAATGGTCAAAAACAACATACAATTGAACCTTGCTTTAGGATCACCTCAGAATACAATTAAGGTCGGCCTAGCAGAGTCCCGAATTATTTCCATATATACAGTAACATTTAGGAAATTAGATCCACCACTGCCCAGACCCAAGGGTGACTTTATAATAAGGTTCCACTGTTCCATTGTGTATGTCCTATGTATATATATATATATATGTTCAACACATTTAGGAAAGCAAATTTGAATTCATCAATTTAATTTCTAACCGTATATAAAGATCCAGTGAACCAAACCAACATATTTGCTTCTGCGAAGAAGAATACACTTTGTAAAGACATCCAATCCAACATTTCAATTATTTTACTGTACAGAAAAATGTGAATCTTGATGGAAGACCACCCGTATTTAAGGGGTAACACCGCGGGTGTTGGTGGACCCTCCTTCATAGGAAACCCCTGCCGACAACCAAATGACGTAACTCCATTAAATGGCTATTAACGTCAGTGTGCCTGCCATGGCTGTATGATCTCCATCCTTTGTCTTCGACAGGAGAGAGACAGATGGGTATCGTGCAATCAATCATAGCCAATGTTTCTGGAGTCAGCGTCTCTGTCTGGGATGTTGCAAGCATGTCTCTCTGTCAGCCGAGTCTTGCACATCGATTTTCCGTCGTTTTTCTACTGCTGACTCAAGGTTTCGCAGTGTTACGTCATCGGACGTCTAATGTTGTATAACGGCTTTGTTCGGTAATGGCTTTCATTTTTCTCCCGTCGAGATCTCCGGCTACTGGTGATGTACTTTGCAGCATGTGCCGAACCGTTGCCGTGGTAACTGCGGTTGCAATTATGTGTGATCAAATTAAACGTGGGCAGAATGCCGGGAGAGAGAGTTGTGTGATGACGTTAAAAAATGATGTGCATATGCGGCATATGACATTCTGTACTGCTGGTGATGGATTTATAAGGGCGGCTGACAGAAGGTCAGACATGTCACCTTGTTGTCAAGGTTTTTATGATTTATTGATAGTTTTAATATTACTTGTTGCTAGGACACAACAACTGGACATTTTACAGTTTTGTGTAACATTATTAACATCTGGTGGGGTGACAGGGTGGGCAAAAATAAAGTAACAAGAAAAAACCTTATAATTTTGGCTACAGAAAAGTTACAGAAAGTAATGTAATTTTATTCAAAATCTGTGATTATTATTATGATGAATATTCTGAAGAAGCTCAGATATAGTGAACATTGCACATCATCACTGGCATTTGTGCACATTTGAGAGTCTAGTTTTATAACTAAGACAGTTATTCACTTGATCATTTCAACGTATATTGTAAATAGAGAAAGAGGGAGTTGTGTCTTTTACTGTCACTGTTCTCCCACGTTTCATGACCACGGTGTTATTGTTAACGAATATTCACTTGGATGTGATGCCGTGTCAGAAATGTTATTATTAAACCATTATTATCAGATATATTGTAAATACTTGTATCTACATAGTACATACATATAAGTTAGTTCCCTTGGGATACACTCCCCCCTCATTGCAACTATATCAAGTAAGACTGATGTCTGAATTTAATACAAAATCACTATCCCATTCATTCATACAACCCACTGACATTTGCTGGCCGTCGCCCATTCATTTCCTGTATAAATGTCAAGTTATTCTGCATATCGCTGATCTTGTCTTGCACGCAGCTTCTTTTATCCCAACACCTGCGGGAAGCCATTTGTACCATCATAATCAAAGCTATGATCCTTTGTTTATTAGCTGAAACACATCCCTCAAAGCTGAGGTTATGCTCTCGGGAAATATATTGACTTTTGGCATGATAGCAGTGCACTTATCAGACCAGGATCATGTTGGTGGCAGGTTGGTTGCATGAGGGTGAAACTGTACCCCTTAATAAGGGGTAATTATGTGGTTCAGCGTTTAGTGTCACCATTCAAAAGGAATGCAGAGTTGTGCTGTGACTGGCAATTACTTTTTAGGTTTCTGGTTGTTCCCATGTGTACTGCTGGTATGGTTGTTTCTGGTTGTTCCCATGTGTACTGCTGGTATGGTTGTTTCTGGTTGTTCCCATGTGTACTGCTGGTATGGTTGTTTCTGGTTGTTCCCATGTGTACTGCTGGTATGGTTGTTTCTGGTTGTTCCCATGTGTACTGCTGGTATGGTTGTTTCTGGTTGTTCCCATGTGTACTGCTGGTATGGTTTCTGGTTGTTCCCATGTGTACTGCTGGTATGGTTGTTTCTGGTTGTTCCCATGTGTACTGCTGGTATGGTTGTTTCTGGTTGTTCCCATGTGTACTGCTGGTATGGTTGTTTCTGGTTGTTCCCATGTGTACTGCTGGTATGGTTGTTTCTGGTTGTTCCCATGTGTACTGCTGGTATGGTTGTTTCTGGTTGTTCCCATGTGTACTGCTGGTATGGTTGTTTCTGGTTGTTCCCATGTGTACTGCTGGTATGGTTGTTTCTGGTTGTTCCCATGTGTACTGCTGGTATGGTTGTTTCTGGTTGTTCCCATGTGTACTGCTGGTATGGTTGTTTCTGGTTGTTCCCATGTGTACTGCTGGTATGGTTGTTTCTGGTTGTTCCCATGTGTACTGCTGGTATGGTTGTTTCTGGTTGTTCCCATGTGTACTGCTGGTATGGTTGTTTCTGGTTGTTCCCATGTGTACTGCTGGTATGGTTGTTTCTGGTTGTTCCCATGTGTACTGCTGGTATGGTTGTTTCTGGTTGTTCCCATGTGTACTGCTGGTATGGTTGTTTCTGGTTGTTCCCATGTGTACTGCTGGTATGGTTGTTTCTGGTTGTTCCCATGTGTACTGCTGGTATGGTTGTTTCTGGTTGTTCCCATGTGTACTGCTGGTATGGTTGTTTCTGGTTGTTCCCATGTGTACTGCTGGTATGGTTCGTTTCTGGTTGTTCCCATGTGTACTGCTGGTATGGTTGTTTCTGGTTGTTCCCATATGTACAGCTGGTATGGTTGTTTATGGTTGTTCCCATGTGTACTGCTGGTATGGTTGTTTATGGTTCCCATGTGTACTGCTGGTATGGTTGTTTCTGGTTGTTCCCATGTGTACTGCTGGTATGGTTTTTCTGGTTGTTCCCATGTGTACAGCTGGTATGGTTGTTTCTGGTTGTTCCCATGCGTACTGCTGGTATGGTTGTTTCTGGTTGTTCCAATGTGTACTGCTGTTATGGTTGTTTATGGTTGTTCCCATGTGTACTGCTGGTATGGTCGTTTCTGGTTGTTCCCATGTGTACTGCTGGTATGGTTGTTTCTGGTTGTTCCCATGTGTACTGCTGGTATGGTTGTTTCTGGTTGTTCCCATGTGTACTGCTGGTATGGTTGTTTCTGGTTGTTCCCATATGTACAGCTGGTATGGTTGTTTATGGTTGTTCCCATATGTACTGCTGGTATGGTTGTTTCTGGTTGTTCCCATATGTACTGCTGGTATGGTTGTTTCTGGTTGTTCCCATGTGTACTGCTGGTATGGTTGTTTCTGGTTGTTCCCATATGTACAGCTGGTATGGTTGTTTATGGTTGTTCCCATGTGTACTGCTGGTATGGTTGTTTATGGTTCCCATGTGTACTGCTGGTATGGTTGTTTCTGGTTGTTCCCATGTGTACTGCTGGTATGGTTTTTCTGGTTGTTCCCATGTGTACAGCTGGTATGGTTGTTTCTGGTTGTTCCCATGCGTACTGCTGGTATGGTTGTTTCTGGTTGTTCCAATGTGTACTGCTGTTATGGTTGTTTATGGTTGTTCCCATGTGTACTGCTGGTATGGTCGTTTCTGGTTGTTCCCATGTGTACTGCTGGTATGGTTGTTTCTGGTTGTTCCCATGTGTACAGCTGGTATGGTTGTTTATGGTTGTTCCCATGTGTACTGCTGGTATGGTTGTTTATGGTTGTTCCCATGTGTACTGCTGGTATGGTTGTTTCTGGTTGTTCCCATGTGTACTGCTGGTATGGTTGTTTCTGGTTGTTCCCATGTGTACTGCTGGTATGGTTGTTTCTGGTTGTTCCCATGTGTACTGCTGGTATGGTTGTTTCTGGTTGTTCCCATGTGTACTGCTGGTATGGTTGTTTCTGGTTGTTCCCATGTGTACTGCTGGTATGGTTGTTTCTGGTTGTTCCCATGTGTACTGCTGGTATGGTTGTTTCTGGTTGTTCCCATGT